>JAXCGZ010010836.1:0-17404 GCA_037179515.1 Halocaridina rubra | reverse complement strand
GTGTACAATTAAAATTTACAAGTAAAATCTTCCTTTAAGAGTAACTTCTTAAGATTATATTTAAAAGTATACACTGAACCAGCATTTTTTAGTTCTCTGGGAAGCTGATTATATAAATGAGGTCCACGAATGTTTATATCTCTTGAGCCAATATCAGTTTTAGACCTTCGTACTAATAAATCTTCCCCTTGACGGGTAGTTAACCCGGTAACTGAGCTTACTGTAGAAAAATTATACAAGCAATCAGGAATATTGTTTCTTAGTATATTAAAAACAGAGAGAGAGAGAGAGAGAGAGAGAGAGAGAGTGAGTTGGCGTCATCACACGGTGTGATTACCTAATTGTGTTTACGGGAAAGAGCCCAATGCTCGTATCTTCCCGTCTCCTGATCGGTTCCATTTTAGATTTAGTGATACTTATCATACCGGTCCTTAAAACTATGGATTGAGATAGCATTAACTACCTCCTCGCTTAGCGAATTCCAATTATCAACTACTCTTACACTGAAAAAGTATTTCCTTACATCCTGCAAAGAAGTTTTCTTACGAAGCTTCAAACTATGACCTCTAGTTCTAGAGCCAGCCATATCAAAATATCGATCCCTATCCACTCTATCATAACCATGAAGGAATTTAAAGACTGTCACCATATCCCCCCTCACTCTTCTAGCTTCGAGTGATGGTAAGTCTAATTCCCTCAGCCTCTCATCATAACTGAGATTGCGTATTTCTGGCACCAGTTTCGTGGCATGTCTTTGAACTTTTCCAAGCTTAGCTATGTGCTTTTTCAAGTGCGGATTCCAAAAGGGGGCTGCATATTCGAGTTTTGGCCTCACATAGGTTACATAAATATTTCTGAACATTTCCTTGTCCATGTGCCTGAATGTTTGTATGTACGTGTGTTAGTGTGTGCATGTGTGCGTGTGTCCCGCTTAACCGATTTCCGTTCCGTTCTACAGTAGTCTCTCTCTCTCTGTCTTTCCCCATTTATTGTCGTCATCTTTCATTTCCTCTTTCTCATTTGATTTCTTCTTCTTCCCCTGTTTCTTTCTTCTCTACTTTGATGGCAAATGGATGCATCCTTTTAAAGCTCCATCAGGAAATGAAGAGAGAGAGTGAATTTGAAACAGAAGGGAGTTATTAAATTTCTCTCTCTCTCTCACTTTGTTGACTCCTCATATCCAATCTCAGCTATGTGGCCTCCTTTATACATTAACTTGCTTCTTTTATTTTTTTATATCTTCCTTTGTTCATCTTTGTATATTTGTCTTTCTATCTATCTAGCTGTCTTACTTTATTATATAGTATCCTTTACTTTGTTAGTACTCTATTATCTCTTTATACAAAAATGAAACGAACTTAATATTTATTGTACTTCCCTAATTTTCTATATAATAATAATAATAATAATAATAATAATAACAATAACAATAATGATAATAATAATGTCTACTTATAAGTCACTTTTAATCTTAGAAGAATAACCATTGTACAAAAATGGAAATAAATGTTTGTTTGTTTGCCTCCGTATCAGCTGATGCTTATTCAGGCACAATATCTTACTCATAAAATATTTATTTACTCACCCTATTTGGGTTTTATCTAATTTTCAAGATTACAGTATTATTAATATTCCTTGGTTCTAAACATTATTCTATCTATCGACCATGCTGCACGAAATCTTAACATAAATAAAGTCTGCTGAGAGAAAAAAAAAAAAACATATAATTAGTTCAAAGAAAACATATATTGTACTGTACATGGTAAACTTAAATGAAATTTATATATTCTCTACACACTATTTCCCTGGCGATATTATATCGAAAGTTTGTTTGCTGTTTGTCCTTAATGCTTTTCTTCAATCTTCATAATATCACGTTCATATAAATTTACGCTTGCACGCTGTTATTAATAAAGTAAAGGGTGGTTTGCTGAATTGCAGGGAGGTTTATACAGTAAAGGTTAAAATAAATGTAAATACCTATGTATATATTGTCCTCCTACTTCGCGGATTTTCACCTATCGCGGCCAGTCCCGGAACCGAACCCCCGCGATAAACAAGGGGGCACTATATATATATATATATATATATATATATATATATATATATATATATATATATATATATATATATATATATATATATATATATATATACAGTAATCCCTCGCTATATCGCGATTCACCTAATGGGAATTCAGTGCTTCGCGGTTCTTTTTGGCGAGTATATGTATTTTTTTTCTGGGTGTATGCGACAATCTACGATACGTGGAAATATTAAAATTTCCAGTATTTCCATTATTTTCTTGAAAAAAAAAAAAAAAGTATTTTCAATATTCTCTTGCTAAAAAAAAAGCATTTCCCAGCCTAAGAATAACAAAACAGTAAAAAATAGCAAAAGAACATAAAATTAAACATGTAACTCTCTTCTTCTTCTTCTTCTCTGCACCATATAAAATACGATACCGGTACCAGCATTTTGGAAAACGCAAACGGTAGCACCTAGGTGAGAATGTACATATTAAAATTTCCAGTATTTTCATTATTTTATTGATAAAACAAAGTATTTCCTAAGAATAATAAAACAGCAAAAAATAGTAAAAAAAACATAAATTTAAACATGTAACTTACAGTATTGCACCATATAAAATACGATACCAGTATCGGCGTCTTGTAAAACGCAAAGAGTCACACCTACGTGAGATAGTACACGGGATGCTATTGGCTCATGGGTGGGAGACGACGAATCACAAAACTGTTTTTCCGTATGTTCTGTATCATAGGGTCTGATTGGCTATTTGTTTGAAGCTTGAGTCTCCCAGCATCTCGTATTGCCTCGCCTCACCCGTTCAGTTTACTCACGTTTGCGCTTTTAATTTTGTAAAACTTTTGTATTTTAACCCCTACAATGCCGCCCAAGCATCATTCATCTTCTATAATAATAATAATAATAATAATACTTTATTTCCATTTCAATACAATGGGTATTCGTCAGCCAGGGTAAGCCCCAACCCCCCACTGTGGTGTCCACCCACAGCAGTTCCTGCCAGTAAACAGCTTAAACTCTCGGTCTTGGACGGGAACCGATCTTTCGACCTCATGAATGCGAAGCCAGCGCGTTACCACTGTACTAGCCAGTACAGTATTGAGCCTAAGCGACAAAGAAGGATGTTGACCATAGCAGATAAGCTAAAACAGTTAGATATGCTGAAAGATGGAAGAAGATTCTCGAATGTCGGCCACCGTTTTTTTTTTTTTTTTTTTTTTTTTTTTTTTTTTTTTTTTTTTTTGACACCAGACAGCCAGAAACTGCCCTCATCAATAATGACCCGGGCATGAGAAAATACCAAGACGAAGGAAAAGAAAAAGGTTAAGGGCAAGGCAGAGATGAGGTAATGTCACACAAAGGAAAACGACAGACAGAAAAAAACAGTCAAAGTACAGAGGACCCAGAGATATGGAGGACTAGGCTCTGAGATGACGATAGATCTACTTTTTGAAGGATGAAAAGTCATAAGAATTAGGAGAGACAGAAGGAGGAAGAGAGTTCCAGAGTCTGGAGGTAGATGGGAAGAAGCAGTCACTGCACTGACCAATCCGCGAGCTACAAATCTCCACACAGTATCTGTGAGATGAGGCCGCTTGGCGAGTGTTACGCGGCCTTGGCAGTGGAGGAGGGATGCAACTCGCCAACTCATCAGAGCAGCGATGGAAGTAGTAGTGATAGAAAAGCGAAAGGAAAGATACCTTATGGTGAAGAGAGAGAGAATCCAGGTTAGAAGTAAGAGAGGATCATTAATGAGTCTGACTGCCTTAGATTCAACCCTATCAAGAAGATAAGTGAAGGAAGAAGCACCCCACATGTGTGAGCAGTATTCTAAGCAGGGGCGGATAAGACCCTAGTAAATTTTAAGTACTGCAAAGAGGAAAAGTAATGACGAATACGAAACAAAACCCCAATTTTTTGGATGAAGATTTAGAAATTTGGATTATGTGATTCCTCCAAGACAAGTTAGAGGCTATATGGATTCCTAATATGTTGATAGAGTTAAGAGGGTAAATTTCATTAGTTCTGAAGACAATAGGGTTATCAGGAGGAGAAGAAGATAAAGAGAGAGTCAGAAACTGTATCTTGGAGGCATTGAATTTAACTGAATTTTGAGTGCCCCACTCAGATACTCTCTTCAAATCGGAGTTAAGAGTAGAAGAAAGAGTGATACGAGACTGATTATGAGTAAGAGATGAAGGTTGCAAAGAAAAGGCAGAGGAAAAGTGAAGGGTAGAATCATCAGCAAAGGCATGAAGAAGAGAGGAAGATGGGGATTGTAGAAGATCATTGATGAAGAGAAGGAAGAGGGTAGGTGAAAGAACAGAGCCCTGTGGAACACGACTGGTAACAGATATAGTTCGGTCAGTAAGAAAACTGGAAATCAGAGAACAGAAAGAAGGGGTAAACCCATAGGCAGGGAGTTTGGCCAACAGAGCCTTGTGCCAGACTCTGTCAAAAGCCTTAGAGATATCAAGGGCAACGACAAAGGATTCCCCATAGTTCCTCAGAGAAGATGACCATACATGAGTAAGATAGGACAGGAGATCACCAGTGGATCTTGCCTTGCGGAAGCCATACTGGTGATCGAGATAAGTGAGTTAGATTCATGGCGTTTCAAGAAGCGAGAATTGCGCAAAGTTTTTAAAAATTTAGCAATAGAGGAGGTTAGGGCAATATGTCGGTAGTTAGAAGGAATAGAGCAGTCACCCTTCTTAGGAACAGGTTGAACTAGAGCATGCTTTCAAGACGAAGGATAGAACTGGTTGACGGAACGAGGCTAAAAAGACTGCAATCCACAGGAGCCAGTTCATCTGCAAACTCCTTAAGGAACCTTGCAGGGATACCATCAGGACCAGATGCCTTGTTCGTCTTTAGCGAGTGAAGAACCTTATGAACTTTGCGTGAAGAAAGGATAGGGGAGGGCATAGGGTTCGAGAGGGAAAAAGACAGAGGAACAGGTGTGCTGTAATCGTTGATAGAAGAGTTGGCAGAAAAATGAGAGCCAAAGAGAGTGGCTTTGTCAGTGGGAGAGCAAGCTATAGAACCATCAGAACGAATGAGAGGGGGAAAGCTTGAGTTATAGAAGTTTTTGGCTAAGGACCAGAAGCATTTGTCAGTGGGAGAGGAGTTAAGGTCATCAACTTTCCTTCTTATAAAGGAAGCCTTAGACCTTCGAATCTGAGCAGTACAGCGATTCCTAGCTATAATAAAAGCAGAGCGAGTTAAATCGGAAGGAGAGGCTAGGTAAGATCGGTGAGCCTGATTCCTAGCCTGGATAGCCATGGAACAGGCACGGTCAAACCAAGGTTTAGGGGGAGAGAAAGTCTTTGTAGAAGAGGGGATGTACACCTCCATTCCCGCGGTCATGATTTCAGCAACTTTAAGAGCTACCTGATCAGGGTTGTGGGACCGAAAGCAGTAGTCATCCCATGGGAAGTCTAAGAGAAAGTTACGCAAATTTTCATGTTGGGTACGCTCAAAGTGCCAAAGGCGGCACTGAGTAGGAGGGACTGGTGGTGGGGGAGCGAAAATGGAAGAGACTGAGATCATAGAGTGGTCAGATTTACCAAGAGGGGAAAGCACAGAATAAGAGTAGCTTGAAGGGTTAGAAGTAAAAAATAAGTCAAGAGTGTTTGCAGCATGTTCGTGACAATCAGGAACGCAAGTAGGATGTTTGATAATTTGCTCCAGATCGTGAGTAATAGAGAAAGCAAGGGCCTCACTTCCTCCCACATCAGTGCGAGAAGAATGAAGCCACTCACCGTGGTGTACATTGAAGTCTCCAATGTAAAGAACTTCAGCATGTGGGTGAGAAGATAGCAAGGACTCATGGAGTTTGGAGAACAGTAGCAGAAACAAAGGAAGATAGTGGTGGTGGAATGATAGACTTTTAGCCAGGAAACATCAAAGTCAGGAGATTTAAGGTCCATGAGCCTCGCAGTAAGAGTGTTAGTGTTGCAGTATGCACAGACCCCACCTTTGGAACAAAAACGAGTATACAGATTATAGTGAGAGATTTAGAATGGGTCAGTGGAAGAATGTATAGATAGCTAGGTTTCAGATAGGAGGAGGAGGTTAGGGAGTAAAGTACCCAAGTGCTGTTCCACATCAAAAGATTAGAGTTCAGCCCACGAATGCTAGAATAGTGAAGAGTGAAAGAAGCAGATCTATTGGGAGGTGCAAGGTTAAGAGCAGAACCATTACTACCACCAGGCGTGTCTGCCCTCAAGCCAATAGTGGAGTCAACACGATCCCCGGCGATTCTTCGCACCCCTCTATGCCGGGTACTGGTGGCCATTAGTTGTGAACCTTCCATAAATAATAACAAATGTGAGGAAAAAGAAAGTAAAAGAGACAGATGTGGGGAATGTTGTGACTTGTCAAATGTAATGGAAAGCAAGAGATGTGTAATGAATACGCCAAAATACTCAGTGTAGATGTAGGCATGAGGAAAGAACTATCCTGAAAGAAGACTTTCAACGGGCGGCTGGTACCATGGCCAACCTACTAATCATTTTGGCATCAACGAATCTACTGTTCGCTACATCAAGAAGGACGAGGCGAATATCAGGAAGACAGAGACTATTACTTTTAACAAAACAGCGAAGAGGGTCGTAACACCCCGCAATAAGATAATAGTGCGGATGGAGTCTGCTTTGGCCCTGTGGATTGCTGATTGCAGGAAGAAGAACATCAGCTTAGACAATAGTATCATACAATCAAAGGCGAAGAAGCTGTATGAGACATTTGCTGCAAACGAACCCAACGATGACGGTGGCGACCGTGAGGAGGAGGAGTAAGAAGAAGAAATGGACAACCCACAACCAGGACCGTCCACCAATTCTCCACCGAAGAAACCATCGTTCGTTGCTAACAAGGGATGGTTTGCCAAATTTCAAAAATGCTTTGGCCTAAAGAGCATTTCAGTGTGCATGGCGAAGCTGCCTCAGCAGACACAGCTGCAGCTGACGAATATGTAAACAACGACTTCAAGAAAATTATCGAGGAAGGCGATTATGCTCCTGAGCAAATGTTTAACATGGATGAGACTGGGTTATTTTGGAAGAGAATGCCGTCTTACACTTTTCTTTTCAAGGAAGAAGTTAAAGCCCAGGGATTTAAAGCGCACAAAGACCAAGTAACCCTCGTCATGTGCGGGAATGCTGCGGGCTTTATGTTAAAGCCCGGGCTAATCTACAAGTCTAAGAACCCTAGGGCTTTGAAGAATTAAAATAAGAATCTGCTGTCAGTGTATTGGATGCATAACCCTAAGGCTTGGATCACGAAGAGCCTCATATTCGACTGGTTTTACCAATGCATTATCCCTCAGGTCAAAGCATATCTTGCAGAGAAGGACCTTGAAGTTAAAGGGTTTCTTCTGATGGATAATGCTGGTGGCAATGCAACTGATCTCAATTATGATGGTGTTCAGGTAGAGGTCCTGCCATTAAATACAACATCACTGCTTCAGCCTATGGATCAAGACGTTATTCGTGCGTTCAAGGCCTTCTACACAAGAAATGCCCTAGCGAACCTGGTTGACTCCATGGATGAGGACAGAGAATTCACACTGAAGGCGTACTGGCATAACTACAAGATCGCTACATGCCTTCAAAATATTCAGAATGCAATCAAAGAGATGAAGCCAACCACAATCAATGCCAGCTGGAAGAAATTGTGGCCCGAAGTCATCTACGACTACAAAGAACTCGCTCCTGACGAAGTCCATAACTCGGCAGTTGCAAAAGCTGTGTAGTTGGCTGCATTGCTAGGAGGAGAAGGCTTTGAAGATATGACTCACGAAGACGTCAATGAACTGATCAACTGCCACTCACAGCCGTTGACAGATGAAGACATGGATGAAATGACAAAATCAGCGAGCAAAGAAGAGGAAGAACAAGAACCGGAAACGCACGATGAAGTCCGAGAACCTGGCCTTACACTCGAACGGCTGGTAGCCATGTATAACAAGGTCAAGGAACTCCAACATCTGTCGCAGGAGCATGACGATGATATGGTTCGTTCGGTGCACTTCTGCAATACTATCGACGATGCCATAACTCCTTACAAGACCATCATTGCACAAAAGAAGAAACAGTGACAGCAACTCCCCATTACCATGTTCTGCTCTTACAAAAAGCAGCCGTAAAGCTGTCATTGGCTGTGGAGTATGTACACGTCATTCACAGTAAGATTACCTATCACGTTCATAAAAATTTACGCTTGCGTGCTGTTATTAATAAAGTAAAGGGTGGTTTGTTAACAGTGCAGGGAGGGTTTATACAGTAACGGTAAAAATAAATGTAAAATACCTATAATAAATATGGTGCTCCTACTTCGCGGATATTCACCTTTCGAGGCAAGTCCCGGAACCAAACCCCCACGATACACAAAGGAGCACTGTATATATATATATATATATATATATATATATATATATATATATATATATATATATATATATATATATATATATATATATATATATATATATATATATATATATATATATATATATATATATATATATATATATATACACCTTGTTCCTTTTATACGCAATTTTTGTTATATGCGAAATTGCAATAACGCCCCCCAAAAAATAATAGTAAAAAATTCGGAATTCGCGAATAACGCAAAAAAAAAATTTTTTTTTTTTTTTTTTTTAGATTGTGAAAACAGGATGGACCAACAATGATAAAATAAAACAGCCTTTATCAGGCTGTAAAGAGAAACAGATGGAGAGTGTAATGACCTGTCAGATGTGAAGGGATTATAAAAGATGTGTAATGAATATCCAGCTCTCAGCTGGGTTTTAATATACCTCTGCGTTACTCTCATGATATCTATTCCAAAAATTCTCCTTAGATCATTTTATTATTATTTTTAACAATAATTTTCCTTTGATGATGATTATGGAGATTATTATTATTATTAATATCATTATTATTACGAATTTGTAATTAAACCATTATTTTTACAATAAATAATGTAGTTTTATTTGAATGAACAAGAGTTAATTAAAGATTCTCTCTCTCTCTCTCTCCAACATTCTATTCTACCCAATAGGGTGGGTGTATATATAATGTATAATGATGATGATCTTTTCTTATCGTAATCCTCTTGGTACTGGTGGAAGAAGCCTCCGCGGGCTCTTATTTACTATATTTAAAAAAAAAAAAAATTAATATAGTAAATAACCGCCCGCGGAGGCTTCTTCCACCAGTACAAAGAGGATTACGATAAGAAAAGATCATCATTATACATTATATATACACCCACCCTACCTCTGTCATATGTCTATCTAATCTATATTTGAAGGTGTCTAAGTAATACAATTCAGAATCTGAATTCCAGATCAAAACTTACCACGAGGGTCTGCCCCTCTCTTCTTTCTCTCTTACTTTATTTAATTTTCGTGCTTTTCCCTCCTATTCCCTTATATCCTTAATCCCCTCCCTTTTTTTCCCCTCCTATCCTATCCCATTCTAAAAAAAAAAAAAATAAATAAATAAAAAAAAAAGGTATTGGCATTTATTATCCTACTAGGAATACTCTACGGTATTATCAAGCCAATTTTCACCAATTTCCCTTCTGAACCTAAATTTATCAAGATTAAATCCATTACCCATTACGAATTCTGGTTTGATCATGAATTTTTAAAACTTTATTAATATCACCCTTGTTAATCCCTTTAAACCATTTATACACCTCAATCATATCCCCCCTAACTCTGTGCCTCTCTAGAGAATGTAGATTAAGTTTTTTAATATGTCATATGGTAGATTTAGGCATTGCAAAATTTTTTTTTTTTCCGTTTTTTAGTCTTGCTTTGGTTATTTATAATTCTTATTTTATCTTTGTATACATTTGCAGATATAGGTTCGTTCTCCTGCATCCTCCTCATCTTCTACCACATAAGTTACTTGCTCACTGCCACCATGCATGTCCCAGTGTACTGTATAACTGTTGCCCACTGCATAATAGAGTAAAGCATAGTAATGTATGTTAATTTCTAGCTGTAAAGTGAATATGAATATCGTTTGTATACTCTTAGAAATAGATACAGGGCTTTCTGCTTTGCTATGTAGTAATAAAATATGTTTTTTAATTATCTTATATCTTTGGCATGGTGTGTCTATGTAAGGTTTGGAACGTATCTATGCCCTTTATCATTGTTTCCTATGGAAAATAACTCGTTTTTTCACGCGATTTTCCATATACCCGACCCTTCTGAGAACCTATCTAGGCGTTATTCTGAGAACTAGGTGTATATCTTTTATACTGTACACTATTTGCATGTTAATATAAATAACTACAGGTCTTTGTGCTTTGCTATGTACTTGTTAAATATGTTACTCTTATCTTATATCTTTGGTATAGTGTGTTTATGTATGGTTTTGATAGGTATCTATGCCCATTAGCATTGTTTTTCTTATGGAAAATGATTTATTACATTACGCGGCGGAAATTACAATACGAGGCACCATTGAGAACCTATCTTTGCGTTATTCTAAGAACTACGTATATATATATATATATATATATATATATATATATATATATATATATATATATATATATATATATATATATATATATATATATATATAAAGTGTTCCTTCAATTATCGCGAAGGTTCGGTTCTGGGACCCGGCGTGAGACAGGAAAATCTCGGAGTAGGATCAGCCTATATGTACATAGATTTTTTAATTTATTTTTACGTTTACACTGTATAAACTGTAAATTTATATGACATACTCATGTACACATGTATTTTACAATTATTTTTATGTTTACTGTATAAACCCTCCCTGCACTGTTAAAACACCACCCTTTACTTTATAAATAACAGCATGCAACATAAATTTATGTGTACGTGATAGGTAAACTTACCGTGAATGAGGTGGTAATGAGTTTGTAGAAGCCAGAGGAAATTATTCCGCAGCCAATAACAGCTTTACGGCCGTCATTCATTGAGGCCAAAATAGCGGCCGTCATCAGTAAATCTTTTTCCTTCTTTCAACATATCTAAGAATTTCACCTTATCTGTTATGGTTAACATTTTCCTTTGCCGCTTAGGCTCACTACAAAAAGCCTTAGAAGATGAAGGATGCTTGGGAGGCATTGCAAAGGTTAGAATATGCGAGTAAAAAAATCACAAGCAAAACGTATTAATAAGCACAACGTGAACGGCGCACACGTGAGTTAGACTGAACGAGTGAGGCGAGACAATGGAAGATGGTGCAAGCCTTTGTCCGAAGCGCTGATAGCAGTATCGTATTTTACATGTTGCAATACTGTTAGTATTTATGTTTCTTACTATTTTTTACTGTTTTATTATTCTTAGGCTAAGAAATACACTTTTTAATCAATAAAATCATGAAACTACTGGAAATTTTAATATATATGCTAGCTCACGTAGGTGCGACCCCAATACATTGTACGCTATCAGACACTATTTCACATGATGCAATACTTTACTTTTACTTTTTGTGGTTTATACCCTCCTGTAGAAGGCTTCGCCTTCTCTCTGGCGAGTCTTAAGTTAATTTAAATTTTCTTCTTTTTTTACTTTTTATCTTTCTCACACCTTGAAAGGCTTATTTATAGTAAAGAGTTCCATATCGTAGCATTTATCAAATAAGTATGTTTTCAGTTTTTTCTTGAATTGCACCACATCTTCACTGTCTTTGAGTAGCACTGATAATTCATTATAAATCTTGGAGCACTATATTGATAGGTTCTACTACCAATATTTCGATTAGATCTTGGTTCATGCAGTCTATATTTGTCATTTGCATGTCTCACTGTGAGTTATATATCTAAATTTATGTTTTTTACTATTTTTTACTGTTTTATTACTCTTAGGCTAGGATATACTTGTTTTATCAATAAAATAATGAAAATTTCAATATGTACTATCTTACATAGGTTCGACCCTTTTCGTTTTCCGAAACGCTGATACCGGTATCGTATTTTACATGGTGCAATACTGTTAGTATTTATGTTTTTTACTATTTTTTTACTGTTTTATTGTTCTTAGGCTAAGAAATACGTTTTTATCAATAAAATCATGAAACTACTGGAAATATAAATATATATGCTAGCTCACGTAGCTGCAACCCCAATACATTGTATGCTATCGGACACTATTTCACATGATGCAATACTGTGAGTTATACTGTATATCTAAATTTATGTTTTTTACTATTTTTTACTGTTTTATTATTTGTAGGCTGGGAAATAAATTTTTTTTATCAGTTAGATAATGAAATATGCTTTCTTCAATAAAAAAATGAAAATGCTGAAAATGTTTATTTTTTTTAATATTTTAATATTTTTGCATATACCCCCCCAAAAAATATTTGCCCAAAAAAATCGCGGTACAGTGAAATCACGAGCCAAGAACTGCGATACAGCGAAGGATCACTGTATATATGTGTATATATATATATATATATATATATATATATATATATATATATATATATAAAATTTTTACCCCGACCGGGACTCGAACCTAGGACTTGTAAGTACTAAGTCAAGGTGCTATCAACTACACACCACAGAAGGTTAAAAGGAATCCAATCTTACAGCTTATATCTGCTATACTTAGGAATGAACGCATTCTATCTGAATGCCACTATGTTCATATTACAGATTCCCAAACCTCACTCATGGCTTCATTATCGCATTTAATTCAATTCCCAATCAAATTCGGGCTCTACAATAACCAATTAAGCACATTTTACATATGTGAAAACATGAATCATTTTTTACCCCGACCGGGACTCGAACCTAGGACTTATAAGTACTAAGTCAAGGTGCTACCAACTACACACCACAGAAGGTTAAAAGGAATCCAACCTTACAGCTTATATCTGCTATACTTAGATGAATGTAAAATGTGCTTAATTGGTTAATATATATATATATATATATATATATATATATATATATATATATATATATATATATATATATATATATATATATATATATATATATATATATATATATATATATATACACCTTGTTCGCTTTTTCCGTGCTTTCTTTTAACCGCGAAATTGCATTAATGCCCCTAAAAAATAATAGTAAAATAATATGAAATTTGCGAACAACACCTATGCAAAAAAATACAATAAAAATTTTGAATTTTTTTTTTTATTTTAGTAAAAAATTGACTGCTTCGGAGGCACTCTTCCGCCATCCTCCTCCTCGTCTACTGCTTAATGCGATCGGATATTATGAAGATAATGGAAAAAAAGCAATAAGAACAAATAGCAAACAAATTTTCGATACAATATCGTCAGGGAAATATCGTGCGAAGGTGCATCAGCTGATACGGAAGTGACAAAACGTTTGTGGATAGAGGTTCGTTCTCCCGCATCCTCCTCCTCTTCTACTGCTTAATGCAATCAAATATTATGAAGAAAATTGAAAAAAAGCATTAAGAACAAACAGCAAACAAAATTTCGATATAATATCGTCAGGGAAATAGCAGGCGAGGGTGCATCAGCTGATACGGAAGCGGCAAAACGTTTGCCGATAGTAGCTCGTTCTCCCTCATCTTCTACCGCTTAATGTGATCAAATATCATGAAGAAAACTGAAAATAGAGCATCAAGAACAAACAGCAAAAAAATTTTTTATATAATATTGTCAGGGAAATAGGTTGCGAGGGTGCATCAGCTGATACGGAAGTGGCAAAACGCTTGTGGATAGAGGTTCGTTCTCCTGCATCCTCCTCTTTTACCGCTTAATGCGATCGAATATTATGAAGAAAATTTTAAAAAAGCATTAAGAACAAACAGCAAGCAAACTTTCGATATAATATCATCAGGGAAATAGTGTGTAGAGAATATATAAATTCAATTCAAGTTTCCTCGATATACGTTTTCTTTGTAACGAATTGTATAGTTTTCTTTTTCTCTCAGCTGACTTTGTTCACGTTTAGATTTCATGCAGCACGGTCGATATATAAAGAAGCTAGAATAATATCTAAGGAATATTAATACTATAATCTTGAAAATTAGATAAACCCCAAATAGAGTGAGTAAATAAATATTTAATGAGAAAGATATTGTGCCTGAATAGTGATAAGCATCAGCTGATACGGAAGCGGCAAAATGTTTGCCAATAGAGGTTTGTTCTCCCGAATATTATGAAGAAAATTGAAAAAAAGCATCATGAACAAACAGCAAACAAACTTTCGATATAATATCGTCAGGGAAATAGCGTGCGAGGGTGCATCAGCTGATACAGAGGCGGCAAAACGTTTGCATCCTCGTGCTCACCGCCACTATGCACGTCCCAGTGTACTGTATGCCTGTTGCCCACCGTATAATAGAGTACAGTACAGTATGTTAATTTCTTGCTGTACAGTAAATCTGAATATCTTTTGTATACTCTTAAAAATAGATACAGGGCTTTCTGCTTTGTTATGTACTTATAAAATATGTTTTTATTTATCTTATATCTTTGGTATAGTGAGTCTACGTAAGGTTGTGGAACATATCTATGTCATTTATTGTTGTTTCCTATGGAAAATGACTTTTTTTTTTTTTTTTCGATTTTCCATTTACCCGTCACTTTTGAGAACCTATCTTCGCGTTATTCTGAGAACTAGGTGTATATACAGTGCTCCCTCGTTTATCGCAGGGTTTCCGTTCCGGGACTTGCCGCGATAGGTGAAAATCCGTGAAGTAGGAGCACCATTTATACATAGGTATTCTACATTTATTTCTACCTTTATAAACCCTCCCTGCACTGTTAACAAACCATCCTTTACTTTATTAATAACAGCATGCAAGCGTAAATTTATATGAACGTGATAGGTAAGCTTGCCGAGAATGACGTGATGATGACGTGTACATACTCCACAGCCAATGACAGCTTTACGGCTGCTTTTTTAAAGAGAAGAACATGGTAATGGGGAGTTGCTGTCGCTGTTTCTTCTTTTGTGTGAAGATGGTCTTGTAAGGAGTCATGGCATCGTCGATAATATTGCAGAAGTGCACCAAATGAACCATATTATTGTCATGCTTCTGCGACAGTTGTTAGAGTTCTTTGGCCATGTTATACATGGCTGCCAGACGTTCGAGTGTAAGAACAGGTTCTTGGACTTCTTCGTGCGTTTCCTCTTGTTGTTGTTCTTCCTCTTCTTCGCTCGCTGATTTTGTCATTTCCAATAAGTCTTCATCAGTTAAAGGCTGCGAATGGCAGTCGATCAGTTCATTGACGTCTTCGTGAGTCATATCTTTAAAGCCTTCTCCTCCTAGAAATGCTGCCAAGTGCTTCAGTTACTCTTCACCCAGTATTAACACCAACATCAAACAGTGGTTTGCTCTACCCCTTCCTCTTCCCTCTCCTACCTCTTAAGTCTCCTTCTCCTACCTCTAACGTCATTTTGTTTACGTTTGCAGATAAGGGATCGTTCTCAGGGTTCGCTAATTTTTTTTGCTGTGCAGTATTTATTTGTAAATCTGTATACACGTAGTTCTCAGAATAACGCTTAGATAGGATCTCAGAAGTGTCAGGTATATGAAAAATCGTGTGAAAAAACGAGTCATTTTCCATAGGAAACAATGATAAAGGGCATAGATACGTTCCAAACCTTACATAGACACACCATGCCAAAGATATAAGATAAGTAAAACACATATTTTATTACTACATAGCAAAGCAGAAAGCCCTGTATATATTTTTAAGATTATACAAAAGATATTCATATTCACTTTACAGCTAGAAATTAACATACATTACTGTACAGTACTCTATTATGCAGTGGGCAATAGTCATACAGTACACTGGGACATGCATCTGCAAATGTAAACAAAGATAAAATAAAAATTATAAATAAGCAGAGCAAGACTAAAACACACAAAAAAAAAATTAATTATGCAATGCCTAAATCTACCATATGACAAAAAACTTAAATCTACATTTTCCAGAGAGGCGCACAGTTAGGGGGGATATGATTGAGTTGTATAAATGGTTTAAAGGGATTACCAAGGGATATATTAATAGTTTTAAAAATTCATGATCAAACCAGACCTCGTAATGGGTAATGGATATGTTTGATAAATTTAGGTTCAGAAGGGAAATTGGTGAAAATTGGTTTGGTAATACCATAAAGTAGCTGATGCATGGAACAGGATTCCTAGTAGGATAATAAATGCCAATATATATATATATATATATATATATATATATATATATATATATATATATATATATATATATATATATATATATATATATATATATATATATATATATATATATATATATATATATATATATATATATATATATATATATATATATATATATATATATATATATATAATGATGATGATGATCTTTTCTTATCGTAATCCTCTTTGTACTCGTGGAAGAAGTGTAAATTATTATTATTTTTTTTTTTTTGCAGGCGTTATTCGCAAAACTGAAATTTTTTTACTATTATATTTTGGGGGCATTATTGCAATTTCGTGGATAAAAAAACTGCGCATAAAAGGAAAAAGATGTATCTTTTATACTTTACACTATTTGCATGTTAATATAAATAACTACAGGTCTTTCTCCTTTGTTATGTACTCATAAAATATGTTTTACTTATCTTATATCTTTGGCATAGTGTTTTATGTACAGTTGTGGAACTTATATATGCCTACTATCAATGTTTCTTATTGTAATTGACTGAATACATTATGCGAATATTACATTACACGTCACTTCTAAGAACCTATCCTCGTGTTGTTCCAAGAGCTAAGTATATATATATATATATATATATATATATATATATATATATATATATATATATATATATATATATATATATATATATATACACAATAATCCCTCGTTATTTCGCGGTTCATCTATCGCGAATTCAGTGCATTGCAAGTTTTTTTTTTTAAATGAAAAAAAAAATACATATATATATATATATATATATATATATATATATATATATATATATATATATATATTTTATTTTATTTTTATTTTTACAAGATTATTGTGACACCAGGATGGGCCAAAAAATTATAAAATAAAAGTCTATATCAGGCTGTAAAGAGAAACACAGATGGAAAGTGTAATGACCTGTCAGATGTGAAGGGATTATAAGAGATGTGTATTAAATATCCAGCTCTCTGCTGGGTTTTAATATACCTCTGCATTACTTTCATGATGTCTATTCCAATAATTCTATTTAGATATTATTATTATTATTATTATTATTATTATTATTATTATTATTATTATTATCATTACTATTTATATTATTATTGGCAACAATACTTTTCCTTAAATGATGATTGTGGAGATTATCATTATTA
>JAXCGZ010010835.1:0-17458 GCA_037179515.1 Halocaridina rubra | reverse complement strand
GCAAGGAGGTGACAGCCACCGATGGCATTCAAGATGACTTCATAACAACTGTGCCTCAATGCTGGCTCTTGTTAGAAGATGCCATCATATCTTCTAACGCTCTCATGTCTTCATATCTTCTAACACCCTCATGTCTTCATATCTTCTAACTTACAGATGTCTCCTTTAACTAACAGAGTATGTCTTTATACCTTCTAACTTAGAGATGTCTCTATGTTTTAACTTAATAATACCTCTAACTCTTCTAACTTACAGAGTATGTCTTTATACCTTCTAACATAGAGATGTCTCTATGTTTTAACTTACTAATGCCTCTAAATCTTCTAACTTACAGAGTATGTCTTAATACTTTCTAACTTAGAGATGTCTCTATGTTTTAACTTACAAATGCCTCTAAATCTTCTAACTTACCTATGTCTCTTGATCATCTAAGTAAAAGATGCTTTTTCATCGTATAACTTAAAGATGATTCTATACCTTCTAATTTACGGATGTCTATAGATTTTCTAACTTACAAATCTCTCTATATCGCCTAACTGTACGATGTTTCTATATATACTAACTGAAGGATGTCTCTATATATACTAACTGAAGGACGTCTATATATATACTAACTGAAGGATGTCTCTATATATACTAACTGAAGGACGTCTCTATATATACTAACTGAAGGATGTCTCTATATATACTAACTGAAGAATGTCTCTATATATACTAACTGAAGGATGTCTCTATATATACTAACTGAAGGATGTCTATATATTTTCTAACTGAAGGATGTCTCTATATACTAACTGAAGGATGTCTCTATATATACTAACTGAAGGATGTCTGTATATATACTAACTGAAGGACGTCTCTATATATACTAACTGAAGGATGTCTCTATACATACTAACTGAAGGATGTCTCTATATATACTAACTGAAGGATGTCTCTATATATACTAACTGAAGGATGTCTCTATATATACTGAAGGATGTCTCTATATATACTAACTGAAGGATGTCTATATATTTTCTAACTGAAGGATGTCTCTATATACTAACTGAAGGATGTCTCTATATATACTAACTGAAGGATGTCTGTATATATACTAACTGAAGGACGTCTCTATATATACTAACTGAAGGATGTCTCTATACATACTAACTGAAGGATGTCTCTATATATACTAACTGAAGGATGTCTCTATATATACTAACTGAAGGATGTCTCTATATATACTGAAGGATGTCTCTATATATACTAACTGAAGGATGTCTTTATATATACTAACTGAAGGATGTCTCTATATCTTCTAACTGAAGGATGTCTCATATATACTAACTGAAGGATGTCTCTATATATACTAACTGAGGGATGTCTCTATATCTTCTAACTTAAATATGCCTCTATGTCTTCTAAGTAAGAGATGTCTCTTTTTGTTCCGGTTTTACGTCAAGGACTCCCTTTTCTACTAAGGGCTAGGACGGTTGCCTTCTTGCAAAGGACTTGTTTTGGGAGATGTAATTGTTACCCTGAGTGCATGCCCTTGCTAACCTCAGACCGTGACGGGGCGCGAACCCTCGACCTGACGTCTCAGAGTCGCGGACGCTACCGCTTGAGCCACGGTGACTACAAGTAAGAGCTGTCTCTTATCTTCCATTTTTCGCATGTTGGTTTATCTTCTAACTTTTGAATGTTTCTCTATCTTCTAACTCACGAATGTCTCTATCTTCTAACATACAAATGCCATAATTTCCCCTTAACTTAAAGACTTCTCTATATTTTATTCATTATACATGATTTTTTTTCTTCAAATATGTGTATATCAATGAGCTGTCAGTGTACAGTGGATTCAAGTCTTGTTCAGATAAATTTATATACCACGTGTTTTGCTCCATAAGAAAAAGCATTTTTTTTTTTCTGTAACGTAAGAGCTTTTCTAAAGTCCTTTACGTTAAGAACTCCCTTTTCTACCAAGGGCTTGGACGGTTGCCTTCTTGCGAAGGACTTGTTTTTAGCAGATGTAATCGTTACCCTGAGTGCATGCCCTTGCTAACCTCAGACCGTTTCGGGGCGCGAACCCTCGACCTGACGCCTCAAAGTCGCGGACGCTACCGCTTGAGCCACGGTGACTACAAGAGCTTTTCTGAAGTAATTAATTAAAAAAAATAAATCAACTAATGCCAAGGTTTTTAGTTTCATTCATCATATAATATTTGACCGAAAATCAATAATATAAAAAAAACCTGACTTATTTGTTAGTCCAATTGGCAATTTAATATATAAAAACTGACTTATTTGTAAGTCCAATTGACCATTTAATATATAAAAAATGATTTATTTGTTAGTCCAATTGGCCATTTACGATAAACCAAATGCGTAAAATGAAATCCGATGATATGAATAACACTATTCTGCACACAGCAATATTTTAGGTCTCACACTGACGTCCAAAATATTACTTTTTGTAGTGCTGGAAAAAGGATTCTATTTAACCATAATATAAAATGACTTTATCTCTAACGCAGACAGGAAAATTGGACAGTTATTGAAGCACGTAATATTCATTTTAAAGCTGAATAAATATTAACGGAATAACTGTATACTAGAAACTCACTAAAGTACACACACACACACACACACACACACACACACACACACACACACACACACACACACACACACACACACACACACACACACACACACACACACACACACAAGCTAATGGGAGTACAATATATTCTTATAATCCCACAATTTGCACTGTGGATGACCCAAACAGGGTGAGAGGGGATTGTGGCAACCTTTTACCCTTAAGGAACTAAGGTAAGTAATTGAGTATATTAGCTACTGGTGAATGCGTGCTTTGACTAGGGCACTCCCTCGCCAGGGTGACTGCGACAACTGTATGTAGTATATTAGCTACTGGTGAATGCGTGCTTTGACTAGGCCACTCCCTCGCCAGGGTGACTGCGACTACTGTATAGAGTATATTAGCTACTGGTGAATGCGTGCTTTGACTAGGCCACGCCCTTGCCAGGGTGACTGCGACTACTGTATGGAGTATATTAGCTACTGGTGAATGCGAGCTTTGACTAAGCCACTCCCACGCCAGGGTGACTGCGACAACTGTATGGAGTATATTAGCTACTGGTGAATGCGTGATTTGACTAGGCCACTCCCTCGCCAGGGTGACTGCGACTACTGTATGGAGTATATTAGCTACTGGTGAATGCGTGATTTGACTAGGCCACGCCCTTGCCAGGGTGACTGCGACTACTGTATGGAGTATATTAGCTACTGGTGAATGCGTGATTTGACTAGGCCACTCCCTCGCTTTGGTGACTGCGACTATTGTATGTTGTATATGTACTCTGTAGCCAATAAAAATTAATAAAAAGGTATGGTTAAAAAACTTCTTCTTTATATAATGGATAACAAAAGACCTAAAAGTTATTCAAATTCATAATATGTTCCAAAGAAGAATAATAATTGAGTTGGTTTCGGATTTCAAGGGAGGGAAAATAAGTCTATTATAAAACATATAACTATTATATACATGTTCCGTTCCGGTTTTACGTCACGGACTCCCTTTTCTACCAAGGGCTAGGACGATTGCCTTCTTGCGAAGGACTTGTTTCGGCAGATTAATCGTTACCCTGAGTGCATGCCCTTGCTGACACCCTTTGTGCCTATCTGTAAACTATTAAGCCCCTTATTTGGATGGACACAGGTTGGAGCTAGGTAAATAAGTTGGGATGCCATTCATAACACATCGAGGTAGATTCGATTACTGGTCTGTCATCGCCTGAGTCAAGAGCTCTACCTGTGCTTCGGTAGTATTCGCGACTTTCCTCCCCAAACTAACTTTACTATTTTCCCGACCCCTGTTTAGACCATTTCCAATGAAATTAAAAGATTAAACCTACGCCATTGCTTAGTGGCAGAGTGAGCTAACCTGGAGGCGACGAACACAGGTTCAATTCCACCGTGGCTCAAGCTGTAGCGTTCGCGACTCTGAGGCGTCAGGTCGAGGGTTCGCGCCCCGTCACGGTCTGAGGTTAGCGAAGGCATGCACTCAAGGTAACGATTACATCTGCCAAAACAAGTCCTTAGCAAGAGGACAACCGTCCTAGCCCTTGGTAGAAAAGGGAGTCCGTGACGTAAAACCGGAACAAACAAACAACAAACAAACTCGCATTAGAAAAAGCATCCAGCCTTAATCCTCTAACTCCAATATATATATATATGTCCACCCCCCAGTCGAGTGGAAATTAAAAGTGAAAAATAAAACAATACACAAAATGGAAGCTATAAGGTGAAAAACAGTGCACTATGACCTCAGGTACAAGGAAAGCCCTGCATATGCCCAGGCTGAGCAACATCACCGCAAAATTTACATATGAAATATATTTCAAGATTCAAGAAATATGTAAGCCAGTGGTTAGAACATCTGTCTCATTCAAATATGCATTAAGGAAATTCTGACCACAAAAGGTACTTTCAATAAAAATAAATTCTGACCACAAAAAGTACTTTCTATAAAAATAAGATCCAAATTCAGATAAAAAATATTCAAACTATAAAAGTCACTACGAAGAGAGGCAAGTATACCTCCTCCGTGTGTCCCTATGCGAGGTCAGAATCGACTATATCCTTTCTTTAATACTGGGTACGATGTGCTTTGCAGATAAAGGCATATTCAATTAGGCAATTTATATCCTTACAATAATGCTGGTTACAAGGTGGGTTGCAAATAAAAAAACCTTTTATACTAGTTACGATGTGAGTTGCCGATAAAAATGTATTCAATTTGAAATTTATATCTCTCGTCTAATAATTATTACGATGTGGATATAAATACATTCAATTATCAATTTTATATCCTTCCTTTATGCAGGCATGACCTGACCTTCGACAACGATAAATCAGTAAAAAATAAAATTACGATTGACCTGACTCATTTTCTTCTCAAATCCTGTATTAGAATCAAATATATTTTGGCAGTTCGAATTGTCATCTTTTCAACACCTTGTTCTGGTTTAACGTCACGGACTCCCTTTTTCTATCAAGGGCTAGGACAGTTGCCTCCTTGCGAAGGACATGTTTTGGCAGATGTAACCGTTACCCTGAGTGAATGCCCTTGCTAACCTCAAACCGTGACGGGGCGTGAACTCTCGACCTGACGCCTCAGAGTCGCGGACGATACCGCTTGAGCCACGGTGACTACTCATCTTTTCAACACCTATATTGTATATATCCATCTATCTACATACTAAAACAATAATCCTCCTTATATGGGGCTGGTGGACCAAAAGGAGGGGCTTCCCAGTCCCATTGCCCCACCCCATTTCGTTAGTTTTTAGGACACGCAGGGTCACAATGTGGTATTTTTGCCCCTCCTCCAAAGGGACGTTATATATACAGCTTGAAAAGAAAAATGGGATCCCTCCTCCTCCTCCTCCTCCTCCTCCTCCTCCTCCTCCTCCTCCTCCTCCTCCGAGACTTTATTAATACAATTACAAATATAAAAAAAAATCCATTTGTATTTTCCAGCAAATAAAATATTTGCGACTGACTGCAGATAAAGAATTATTGATGACGTCAACATCTGAGTTGGTAAAATTGGCGGGAACAATTTCAGCGTTGCCATATTTACCTTCCAATCAATATTTGTCCTTCACGTGTCATGGGAAAAATAGCTCCCCTCTTTATCTTGACTGCACTGACCTCAGAGTATATATAGCTGTATGTAAACAATAGAGCAATAATAATAATAATACAAATGATGATGATAATAATAATAATAATAATAATAATAATAATAATAATAATAATTATTATTATTATAATAATAATACATACATACATACATATACCTTGGCTGTTTCCCCCTTTAATTGGGGAGTAGCCGACATCAAGGAAGGAAAACTGGGGAGAAGTTATTCTCCCCTCTACTCCCCTTCTTCTTTGACGTCTCGCAGGAGGTTGATACAAGGGGGGGATTCCCAGTCCCCCCGCCCCATCCACTTTTAGTCGCCTTTTACGACACGCAGGGAATACGGTGTGGCTATTCTTTGATATTGTGCCCGCCCCACAGGGCACTTTTATTTCGGCGTGCACAGCGGACAGACTGCACTGGGTCTCCCTCCTCCGTCTGCCTGAGCCTTCCTCAGCAGCAGGCGGGGAGGGGGTGTAGAATAGCAGCGGCCTTCCCGATCCTTCCTCACCCTCCCTGGCCGCGTCTCGGAGAGTGATATATATATATATATATATATATATATATATATATATATATATATATATATATATATATATATATATATATATATATATATATATATATATATATATATATATATATATATATATATTATATATATATATATATATATATATATATATATATATATATATATATATATATATACATATATACATATATATACACATATAAATACATATACATATATATATACATATATAAGAAAAAGAAGAAAATATAATCCAAATTGTTGTTCTAAATATAATCAAAGTTATTATGTGATACTCGGTAATATAAATTAGTCACCGTGGCTGTAGCGGCAGCGTCGGCGACTCCGAGGCGCCAGGTCGAGAGCTCGCGCCCCGTCACGGTCCGTGGCCAGCCAAGGCACGCACCCAGGACAATGATTACACCCGCCAAAACAAGTTCCTTGCAAGAAGGCAGCCGCCCCAGCCCCTAGTAGAAAAGGGAGCTCGTGACGTCAAACCGGAACAAGAACTCGGTAATATAAATCTAAAAAGGTAACGTTATACAACTCGACTACAGTACAATAAAGACAAAAAAAAAACTTTAACTCATGAAAGAAAAGACAAAATTAACAAGATAAAACTACCACCAGCAACAGCAGCAACATCAACAACAAAAACAATAACAATAAATTTTACCATGAAGTTAAAAAAAAAAAATCTTTTCACTATACGAGTAAAGGGGGGTTCACACGGTCAAACGGTACGTCGAACGCGGTTCGACAGACAAGTGTTTGAAGTGATGTTCGAACGTGTGAACGGGGTATTTGGTTGTCGAACACGTTCCGCGTTCGACGAACCGCCTGACCGTGTAAACCCCCATTAAGTGCTTTTACATACGAGGATCTGCCACGCCTTACTGGTGTCATTGAATAATAATAATAATAATAATAATAATAATAATAATAATAATAATAATAATAATAATAATAATAATAATAATAATAATAATAATAATACTGATGATGATAATAATACTGATAATAATAATAACAATAATAACAATAATAATAATAATAATAATAATAATAATAATAATTTATGATGCATTATTATCATTATTATAATTATTATTATTATTATTATTATTATTATTATAATTATTATTATTATTATTATTATTATTATTATTATTATTATTATTATTATTATTATTATTAGGTATTATTCTAATTATTATTATTATTATTATTATTATTATTATTATTATTATTATTATTATTATCATTATTATTATTATAATTATAATTATTATCATTAATATTAATAATAATTAGAAAAGCCATGCGCTCGGTAACAGCTTAGTAATATATAAAATACAAGCTTTATATATCTAAATCTCGATATTTCTATAAATGTTTATCTTATTTCTTTAGCAAACGTTATGCTACGAGTTAAAAACATACTTTAAACGTTGAAATAAACCAATATTACTCTATGGACTCACCCTTCAGGAAAGCAGAGAGGGACCGAATGGACCACCCGAAGAGGCTCCTTCATAAGATTGGTCAGCTGGAACCCATGAGTGTGCTTCTTCCTTCGACGGGCATGAGCTGTGAAGACTCTTCTTAGACGACCCACTGGGGGCAACTCAGCAGGCGGGAACAACCTCGGAGGGGACAGGGAATACCTGCCCACAGCGCTGGCCGAAGTGCTACACTCATGCTGAAGCTGAGATAAACGTGACAAAGGTCTGTGGCGATTTTCATATTGTACCCCTGGCTGCTGCTGCTGAAACCCAGTTCTTGACAAAGGCTTATGAGGCTTAGGGCTTTGGATACTACCTCGTCTAATAGTAAAAGGAGAAGAAGATGAAGGGGATCCATTGGTATTTGGTTTAATCGGATTCTTTTTGAGGTCTTGACACCACAAAGGTTCATCCTCAACCTTATCCAAAGCTGTGAGGTCGTTGAAGGATCCCCATTTTGTACTCAGTGGCTGCTGCATCGCTCTCAGAAGTCTAACAAATCTAATAAATATATATATAATTCTCTTCTTCAACTTTTACATATAAATTCTTATTTAAAATTGGCTTTTTAATCTAGTGCTACTTCTTATATAAGTTCTTAAACTCTACATTACCGATTATATCTCTCATTTAAAATTGAATCTGCGAATACTTTTTACGTATAACTTTTAAAAGTAGATATGATTATATATGTACATAATATTTTCTTTAACTTTTATAAATAAATATTTATAACATCAACTTTTAAAAATATCTGTACTTTTTAAATTCACTTTTAAAATCCACGAATATCTTTCATTTTAAACTGAATTTGCGAATAATTCTTAATTTCATGAATATTTTTCGCTTCTTCAAATTTTGAATCTATGAGCTTTTAATGTCAACATTTATATCTATAATCACTAGTTACTTCAACATTTGGAACATATTCAACGTTTCTTATCAAAATTTAAATCATTTTTTTTCAAGGGACAAGAGTCAAGATTCTGTCATATAAACTTTTGAAATTACTTTTCACAAATGTTATGAATTGAAAAGCATATTAAATTTTGAATTTAATATGTTAAGCTTCTTACTACACAGATATGTCAGCTTCTACATTAGTAATAATCCGATAGATAAAATTGGCACTTTTCATTTTACATGTAAAAATATAACCTCTAACTATTTTCTAAGTCTCTGTACTAATTTATTTACCCGTTTCACGATAATACTCAAATTGTAATACTGCAGAACAGAATCAAAATACTTTTCGTATTAGAAGCTATAATTCTATCTATATAAGCTCAGGAATAGTTTTTGAAGTTCTCTATGGCGCCGCTTTTGTTGAATTTCATTGTTATAAAGACATTTTCTAAAAAAAAACTTATTATAGTAGAAGCTCTAATTCTCTATAAGCTCAGAAAGAGTTTTTGAAGTTCTCTATGGCGCCGCTTTGGTTAAATTTCATTGTTATAAAGACATTTTCTAAAAAAGACTTATTATAGTAGAAGCTCTAATTCTATATAAGCTTAGAAATAGTTTTTGAAGATTTTTATGGCACCGTTTTAGTTGAATTTCATTATTATAAAAACATTTTCTAAAAAAAACAACTTATTATAACAAAGAGAAAAATTAAATCACAACAATTTCACAATATTACAAAAGTTTTGAGAATTTTCTTTTTTACAAGTTTGATAGAATTAATTTGTAGGAGTTTCATTTTCAAAAGAATTTCCTAAAATTATTTTGTCATATCAGTAAAAAAATAATTTCACGAATATTACAGGAGTAATTTCACAATATATTTTTCTAGTATGCTTTCACAAATATTTGGAATAAAAATCAGAGATAGAGCAAAATTATTATCAGAAGTGTTTTGATATTTTTTTTCTCTCTCTCTCTTTTCTTTTTTTTATAATCACTTCACAATTTTGTTTACCCAAAGTATAAAATGAATAAATAAGCAACACTGAAAAAATTCGAAATTTCTTTTCTGAGAATCACTACACAGTTAATATATTTCAGAATTGAAAATTATAATTATCATCAACCTCCTGCGAGGCGTCAACGAAGAGGGGGAGTAGAGGGGAGAATAACTTCTCCCCAAACTTTCCTATCTTGACGTCGGCTACCCCCCAAGTTAAGGGGGAAACAGCCACGGTATATGTATGTATCAATATAATGAGAACACTCAAAAATATTTTTCTTTTATTGAGTATCAATTCAGAGCCTTTCTACTCAGAATATAATACAATTATTGACAAATAATACTGCAATAGCTTCACAGCATTTTTTTCTGAGTCTCACTTTGACCAGTTAATATACCTTGAATGGAAATATCTTTAAATTCTGACTACTGAAAGCTGAATAAAGTATCAGAATCATTTCTAATAGTTAGTCTCATCCTGTATTGAATATTCTATCCAGTGACAGCTAAACTACATAACTGTGGGATAAAGCAGAAATGGCCCGTAAATAAAACACAAATTAAAAAGATGTTCTATATTACGACCAAGCTACTGTCTCCTTCAGGCATAAAAGATAAAAATCAATATCTAAAGCCGTAGTTCCCAACGTGGGGCGCACGCCCCACAGGGGGCAATTTGATTTTTTGGGAGGTGCAATTCGAGAATGTGTTATTAACAGTGAATTTTTTCTATGGAGTCTGTGTGTGTATGTGAGTGTGTGTGTGTGTGTGTGTGTGTGTGTGTGTGTGTGTGTGTGCGTGTGTGTGTGTGTGTGTGTGTGTGTGTGTGTGTGTGTGTGCGAGAGTTAATCCATACGACGCATAATACAGTAGGCATACATGAATATATTTGTATGTATGTATGCACATGTGTAATTGGTCCACAAGGTACTATCCGTCTCCCCACGGTCACAAAAGGTTGTGAACCACTGATCTAAAGCTAGAAAGTGACGTAATATTGAGGTAGGGCTAGTAACGATTCCAAGGAGTATCAACGATGGGAGGAGCATCCTATGTGAAGCCAGCTAAAGGGGCATTAAGAATATCCTTCTTAATTAGAAATTCTAAAATTCTTTCATCTACTGTAGAAATAGTCACCGTGGCTCAAGCGGTAGCGTCCGCGACTCTGAGGCGTCAGGTCGAGGGTTCGCGCCTCATCACGGTCTGAGGTTAGCAAGGGCATGCACTCAGGGTAAGGATTACATCTGCCAAAACAAGTCCTTCGCAAGAAGGCAATCATCCTAGCCCTAGGTAGAAAAGGGAGTCCGTGACGTAAAACCGGAACAAGCAAACATGTTTCATCTACTGTAGAATATCCAACGAGAATGGAAACTATTTGAAGTGCTTCGGTAAAAATTGCTAAATCGAAAGCTATCCTGGAAACGGAATATAAAACGCTAATTGGGGGAACGGTGATTTTCTATAGGTCTACCTTGCTCTTCAAACATTGCCTGGGTCCATGTGATTGGAGAGGAGGCTTGGGTCATGGCTGCCACAATTCCTCCCCACCATCCAATTTGGGTCACACACAGGGTAAGTGGGTAAGCATCTGCCGTGAAACCCGACAACGATAAATGCTTTAGTCCCACAATTTCATCACAAATGAAACTTCCCCCACATCTGACCATCCCAGTTTACCGTCGCTAGCAGGTACGAGAAATCCCTTTGGCCCGCATCGCTTATACACTATTGCGTGGTTAAAATAAATATATTCTCCCCAAATATCTAAACAAATATTTTCTTCAGTGACTAATCTATTTATAAATGCTACACGACTAACATTCCGTTCACCTCTCTGCATAGCCATCCTTTCGCTCCACATATTATACAAAATAATAATAATAATAATAATAATAATAATAACTAATAATAATAATAATAATAATAATAATAATAATAATAATAATTATTATAATAATAATATAATAACAATATTAATAATATATAATAATAATATAAAATAACAATATAATAATAATAATAATAATAATAATAATAATAATAATAATAATAATAATATAATTATTATTATTATTATTATTATTATTATTATTATTATTATTATTATTATTATTATTATTATTATTATTATTATTATTATTATTATTATTGATTATGAGGAAAAGAAGAAAAATCAAAGTAAAAGGAGAAGAAGAAAGAAAGGAAGAAAGAAAGAAAGAAGGAGAGGCAATACAATGCTTCTCAATATAGAGGGAAAAGTCAACAAGGGGTAGACATGTAGTGAGCTATTATTCACATAATGCTGAGGCCTTATTACGGATCTTTCATAACAAATGTAAACACGTGTTCCACTTAAATGATGAGGTATACTCAGTACCTCACAAACCCCGAGTTAGTTTGAGATTTATATCTATTCTATAAATAGTAGTCTCCGTGGCAAAATGGTAGCGTCCGAGACTCTGAGGCGGCAGGTCGACGGTTCGCGCCCCGTCACGGACTAAGGATAGTAAGGGCATACACTCAGGGTAACGATTACATCTGCCAAAACAAGTCCTTCGCAAGAAGGCAACCGTCCTAGCCCTTAGTAGAAAAGGGAGTCCGTGACGTAAAACCGAATCCATCCATCCATCTTTGCTATAAAAATCTGTTGGCAACCCAAGCAGGGTGAGGGAGAGATAATGTGGGGCCCTTTATCCCCAAGTAACTTGGAGGAGTGATCGAGGTATACTGACTTCTTGTGAAAATGTGTGCTTTGACACGGCCAGGCTTACAAGGGAGATTACAGCGAGTGTTTATGTATGTAATATTTTTTAAAGGATAAAAATAAGTAACACAGTATCAAAGAAGCACTAGCCCCAGCAGTAGCTTAGAGGAGTGATCGAAGTACACAAGCTTCTGGGGAATGTATGCTTTGACTCGGCCACTCAATGGGGAATTGTGGCCACTGTATATATACGTGAGAGCACTTAAGGATACGAATATGCCACATGGCATCTGTGAAGTGCTAGCCCCTGCCAACTTATGAGTGATAAAGTACACCATTGGAGGTGGGCATTCTTTATTACAAAATAAATACGTATTCTCAGTAGCTGAAACGCAACCCTGCAGTCCTGTTATCAGTTCTTTGTGCTGGTATGTAATGCATCTCTTTGTCAGAACGGCATGATGCTTAGCAGCATCGCGTCTATTCATGAGATGAAGCGGTTGGGGCAAGAAATATGTATATATCAATACATAAACAAATAAACAAAAAGAGTAAGTGATAGATAGCAACGCAGATCAACAAAAAGATTTTGATTCATCGATCGTAAGATAAACAGTTAGAGAAATATCAGATAAGATACAAGAAAGTAGACTAAGATGGTATGGTCATGTCGTTAGGAGGGATGAACAGTATGTTGGGAGGAGGGTGATGGAAATGGATATACAGGGTAGGAGAAGGAGGGGGAGACCAAAGCGTAGGTGGATGGATTGCATCAATGACGACCTGAGGTCTAAAGGTTTGTTGGATGATGAGGTATGGGACAGACACAAATATCGTACTTCAACTATGGGACTTGGCTTGTAATGTATTAATTTCTAATAGTCACTCTTCGAAAGAGACAGCTGGCATAGTTTATTATTAGGTATACATAACATTTTTCTACAGAATAATCATGCCAGTGGGGGATCAGGCCAGCTCAAATGGTCCCTTGCCTAAGCCCTGATCAATGAAGAGGGGGGACTCCGGTCATATAAATGAGCAAAATACAATCCCAAGTCTCTGAGAGCCTAGTAAAACCTAGTCCTTCATGAACAATGGAAAAACTGCCACAATAGGTTTTAATTCTCATTGAATTGTGTCTTTCCTTTGCCAATAATTGTTCCAAGGGGAAAGGGCCACCAAGGCACTCTTCCGGAGACTGGAGTGCCAACAACTGCAAACTTAGCTGCTTTGCACCTACAAAAGTGTTGGTGCCACTATGACCTTCAAGACCATGATTCCAGTAGGGTCGTAACACTAGTTACATAGCATCACAGAAACGAAGGTGTTTACTTCTGCTGCTTCCACTTACGGCTGCTCAAGCTGGTCCTGAGACGAGGGCGTTTATTTTTGCTGCTTCCACTTCCGGCTGCTCAAATTGGTCCTGAGAGAGTCTGCAGATATCGAAGGGTTTAAAGAAAGAGATGGTCACTGTTCGTCTTCATCTCTGTGATGCTGCGTAACAAGAGTCAATTCCCCTCTGGAATCATGACCAAAAGGTAACAGAGGTACAAACATTTCCACAGGTGCATGACAGCTGAGTTTGCAGTAGTGCACTCCTGCCTTCTGGAAAAGTACTTTGGAGGTACTTTCCCCTCGGAACAAATATTGCTGCTTGCCCTTCTGTTGTTGCTGTTGTTGTTGTTGTTCCGGTTTTACGTTACGGACTCCCTTTTCTAGCAAGGGCTAGGACGGTTGCCTTCTTGCGAAGGACTTGTTTTGGCAGGTGTAATCGTTTCCCTGAGTGTATGTCCTTGCTAATCTCAGACCGTAACGGGGCGCGAACCCTCGACCTGACGCCTCAGTCGCGGACGCTACCGCTTAAGCCACGGAGACTACAGCTGCTTGACCTTCTATGTGTCACTAGTTATCCTGATTCGAATGGAGCTGGACGCCGACAGGTTGAAGCTGGGGAAGTAAAATTGGATGCCCTTTCTAAGACCCCACGTTAGAAACGGGCATTTAAACTTAATTCCCCAACTCCAACCTGTCCCCTCGGAAAAATCTAACCCAGAAATTTATTTCATACATTTCAAGTGTAAAACAGAAAAACCAGACACAAATAAAAGCAGTTATTGTTAATTGCCTGACATAATTGGTTCCAATCAGAGAACATTGTTTTGTCAGGATTCCAAAAAATGGTAACTGAAAAACTTTTGAGAAATTAATTTCGAAGAGGTACTCGAGCAAAAGCCTTGTCCCCCCCCCCCCGTCAAAATGAAAATCAACATCGAAGAGAGAATTTATGGCTCCAAGAATACGAATCATTATGATACAATTGTTTACTGGTGACGCTGGCCAAACGGATTTCTCATGACTGTTTCCACAGTAAACGAGGTGTTGGTGTGAAGGGACAGTAATGTGATGAAGTAGTGGGGTTAAATCAGCTGCGACTGTCGAGCCTCTCGGTGGAAGATCCTAGTCCACTTATCATGTGGATGACCTGAACAGGGTGGTATGGTAAAAAATGTGGCAGTTCTTTACCTTTAAGGAGCTAAGAAGAACATATGCTTATATAAATATATATACACACACACACATACACACACACACACACACTCACACACACACACACACACACACACACACGAGTATATGTACTTGAAAGACGATGAAAAAAATAATGTATCGGAAAGACTTAGAATCAATAAATTCCTATAGAAAAGTATCTAAAAAGATATTTTTTTTCTCTTCCTACAGATACCACCGACGAAGTTATTATTTACATATTAACAATTTAATATTATTTACCATATTTACATACTTAATTTTGTACCTTGGAATAGGTAGAAAAATAATAAAAAATAATATATTTTATAATCCAAAATTTTCGATGACATTTGAAAGAGAGAGAGAGAGAGAGAGAGAGAGAGAGAGAGAGAGAGAGAGAGAGAGAGAGGAGAGAGAGAGAGAGAGAGAGAGAGAGAGAGAGAGAGAGAGAGAGAGAGAAATTGTTACTGAAGATTCAAATTTATCTTAGTGTGTACATGAGCCAATTTCACCTTATAAGGGGAGTGTCTGAGTCAAGGCAAAATACTCTGACTCTTTGGAAAGAGAATATACAGAGGAGGGAATTCCCAGTCCCCTCGCTCCGCCCCATTTGGTTGACTGCTACGACACGCAGGGGAACACGGAGGACGTATTCTAGACCCCCCTCCCACAGGGGGGTCAAATTTTTATATCTTTAATAAATTCTATACTCTAAACTATATTTTTTTTGATATAGCTATAATTGTAATAATCGTATCGGTAAATATAATAAATATTTTGTAAAGCATTAGGAGATTATTGTACATAAGAATGAGATTATATATTGTTTCCGGAGAGCAATATTTCATCTTAACATTTGCACTATCAAGCAATACTGCTATATTAATAATAAAAATAATAGTAATAATAATAATAATAATAATAATAATAATAATAATAATAATAATAATAATAATAATAATAATAATAATAATAAATAAATAATAAATAATAATAATAATAAATAATAATAATAATAATAATAATAATAATAATATTAATAATAATAATAATAATAATAATAATAATAATATATAATAATAATAATAATAATAATAATAATAATAATAATAATAATAATAATAATAATAATAATAATAATAATGATAATAATAATAATAATAATAATAATAATAATAATAATAATAATAATTATTATTATTATTATTATTATTATTATTATTATCATCATTATTACTACTATTATTATTACTATTACTAGTAATTATAATTCTTCTTCTTCTTCTTCTTCTTCTTATTATTATTATTATTATTATTATTATTATTATTATTATTATTATTATTATTATTATTCATTATCATTATTATTATTATTAGTATTAGTATTATTATTATTATTATTATTATTATTATTATTATTATTATTATTATTATTATTATTATTATTATTATTATCATCATCATTATTGCAGTAAAAATTAAAAACCACAAAAAATATTTGTAATCACTACAAGAACAACTCTTAAATACCTTAAAAACCCCAAACACATTTCACTGCAAAATCTTTACCTTAGTCTAAAAGAAGAAAATACTACTTTAATCAAAAAGAGTAAGTCAAACATAATCTTCTTTAGGGAAGACTTAAAACCGCAATATTATTTGACTATCTAGTCAATCTACCTTTAAAAGATTCTAAACCTCTTATGTTCCAACGGAATAAAATGGGATTAAGATTGAGGTTATTAAATGACGCAAGACTATATGACATGACGTAACTACCGATTAATGTATGTTGATAGAGAAGAAGAGGATGGAGGAGAATGTGGTGAAGATATAAAATATATTATAAGCTTAAATTTATCTTCTCATTTTCTTCTTCATAGTAAAGTTTAATCTTCTAAAGGAACTGTTTAGCTCATAGTATTCAACATAGTTATATATATATATATATATATATATATATATATATATATATATATACATATATATATATATATATATATATATATATATATATATATATATATATATATATATGCTATTATCCACGAAAACTATTCAGAATATAAGGGAACTTGAACTCGCGTCGCAAGCTACAAAGCCATGCTGCCTAAACCAAATGAGCCACTACTACAGACAAAAGTCTTCAAATCATTACACAACCAGTATAGCCAAGCAACTTTAACTGTGAATATATATATATATATATATATATATATATATATATAATATATATATATATATAGAGAGAGAGAGAGAGAGAGAGAGAGAGAGAGAGAGAGAGAGAGAGAGAGAGAGAGAGAGAGAGAGAGAGAGAGAGAGAGAGAGAGAGAGAGAGAGAGAGAGAGGTGAGAGAGAGAGAGAGGAGAGAGGGAGAGAGAGAATTTCTGGGGTCATATTATATTGTTTTTCATATTCATTATCATGCATATTAACATTATTTTTCGTATCCATCCCCTTATATAATGGCTCTTGTTCCATTACTTCTTAATTAAGATATTAAAATATCAAATAAAAAAAAACAGTAACCTGAGATGATTTCATTAAAATATTTTTCAGCAAAGCT
>JAXCGZ010010834.1:0-17481 GCA_037179515.1 Halocaridina rubra | reverse complement strand
AGGAATCCCTCGCTATATCGCTATTCACCTTCGTGGATTCAGTGCATCGCAGATTTTTTTGGCGAGCATATGTATTTTATATAGCAGACTTTCTGGGTATATGCGGGAATCCGCAATATGTAGAAATATTAAAATTTCCAGTATTTTCATTATTTCATTGATAAAAAAAAATTATTTACTGACCTAAGAATAATAAAGCAGTAAAAAATACTAAAAAACATAAATTTAAACGTGTAACTCCGCACCATATAAAATGCGATACCGGTATCGGCGTTTCGGAAAACACAAAGAGTCGCACCTACATGAGATAGTACATATTAACATTTCCAGTCTTTTCATTATTTTATTTATAAATTAATAAAAAAAAGTATTTCCTAGCCGAAGAATAATAAAATAGTAAAAAATAGTAAAAACATAAATTTAAACATGTAACTCACAATATTGCACCATATAAAATACGATACTGGTATTGGTGTATTGGAGAACGCAAAGGGTCACACCTACATGAGATAGTACACGGGATGATACTGGCTGATGGGTGAATAATGACGAATCACAGAATTATGTTGTGTGTATTCTGTATCCTGGGGTCTGATTGGCTTTTTAACTGAAGCTTGATTCTCCCTGCATCATCCATTGTCTCGCCTCACCCATTCAGTTACTCACGTGTGCGCCATTTGCATTGTGCCTCTTAATACGTTGTGCTTGTGTTTTTTGTGAAACTTTCGTATTTCAACCCCTACAATGCCACCCAAGCATCTATCATATTCTAAGGCTTCTGGTAGTGAGCCTAAGAGGCAAAGGAAGATGTTGACCATAGCAAATAAGGTAAAACTGGTAGATATGCTGAAGGAAGGAAGAAGGTTCTCAGATGTCGGCCGCCATTTTGGCATTAACGAATTTACTGTTCGCTACATCAAGAAGGACGAGGTGAATATCAGGAAAAGAGTGACTCTTACTTTTAACAAAACAGCAAAGAGGGTCGTAACACCCCTCATTAAGATAAGAGTGCGGATGGAGTCTGCTTTGGTCCTGTGGAATGCTGATTGCAGGAAGAAGAACATCAGCTTAGACACCGGAATCATACAAACAAAGGCGAAGAAGCTGTATGAGACATTTGCTGCAAATGAACCCGATGACTACACTGGCAACCATGAGGAGGAGGAGAAAGAAAAAGAAATGGAAGACCTACAACCAGGACCGTCCAGCGATTCTCCACCGAGGAAACCATCTTTCGTTGCTAGCTAGGGATGGTTCGCCAAATTTCAAAAACGCTTTGGCCTAAAGACCGTTTTGGTGCATGGTGAATCTGCCTCTGCATATGCAGCTGCTGCTGAAAATTATCGAGAAAGGCGGTTAGGCTCCTGAGGAAGTGTTCAACGAGGATGAGATTGAGTTATTTTGGAAGAGAATGCCATCTCGCACTTTTCTTTTCAAGGAAGAAGCTAAAGCCCCGGGATTCAAAGCACACAAAGACTGTGTTACCCTCGTCATGTGCAGGAATGCTGCAGGCTTTATGTTAAAGCCAAGGCTTATCCACTAGTCAAAGAACCATAGAGCTTTGAAGAATAAAAACAAGAATCTGCTGCCAGTGTATTGGACTGGTTTTAATAATGCTTTATCCCTCAGGTCAAAGTTTATTTTGCGGAGAAGGGTCTTGAATTTAAAGTCCTTCTTTTGATGGATAATGCTGGTGGCCACGCAACTGATCTCCATTATGATGGAGCTCAGGTAGAGTTCCTGCCACCGAATATGTCATCACTGATTCAGCCTATGGATCAAGGCGTTATTCGTGCATTCAAGGCCCTCTACAAATGAAATGCCCTGGCAAACCTGGTTGACTCCATGGATCGGACAAAGAATTCGCACTGAAGGCGTACTGGTGTAACTACATGATTGCTACATGCCTTCAAACTATTCAGAATGCAATCAAAGATATGAAGCCGGCCACAATCAATGCCAGCTGGAAGAAATTGTGGCTGGAAGTTATCTACGACTACAAGGGATTCGCTCCTGACGAAGTCCATAACTGGCAGTTGCAAAAGCTGTGAAGTTGGCTGCATTGCTAGGAAGAGAAGGCTTTAAAGATATGATTCACGAAAACATCAATGAACTGATCGACTGCCACTCGCAGCCATTGACTGAAGATTTGGAGGCAATGACAAAATCAATGAACAAAGAAGAGGAAGAACAACAACAGGAATGCACAATGAAGTCAAAGAACCTGGCCTTACACTTGAACGGCTGGCAGCCATGTATAACATGGCCAAAGAACTCCAACAACTGTTGCAGGAGTATGATGATGATATGGTTCATTTGGTGTACTTCTGCAATATTATCGACGATGCCATGACTCCTTACAAGACCATCTTTGCACAAAAGAAGAAACAGCAACAGCAACTCCCCATTACCATGTTCTTCTCTCACAAAAAGCAGCTGTAACCTGTCATTGGCTGTGGAGTATTTAGCTGTGGAGTATGTAAATGTCATCATCACGTCATTCACGGTAAGCTTACCTATCACTTTCATATAAATTTATGCAGCACTGTTATTAATAAAATAAAGGGTGAGTTGTTAACAGTGCAGGGAGGGTTTTTATAGTAAAGGTAAAAATAAATGTAAAATACCTGTAATAAATATGGTGCTCCTACTTTGCGGATTTTCACCTTTCGCAGATTGTCCCGGAACCGAACCCCACGATAAATGAGGGAGCACTGTTTATATATATATATATATATATATATATATATATATATATATATATATATATATATATATATATATATATATATATATATATATATGTTATTACCTAATTGTGATTACCTAACTGTGCTTACGGCAAAAAGCCCAAAGCTCGTATCTTCCCGTCTCCTGATCGGTTCCAGCTTCTACTTAGTGATATTTATCATACCTGTCCTTAAAACTATGGATTGAGATAGCATTATCTACCTCCTCGCTTAGCCAATTCCAATTATCAATTACTATTACACTGAAAAGTATTGCCTTACATCCTGCGAAGAAGTTATCTTACGAAGCTTCAAACTATGACCTCTAGTTCTAGGGCCTGCCATATCAAAATATCGATCCCTACTCACTCTATCATAACCATGAATGAATTTAAAGACTGTCACCATATCTCCCTCAATCTTCTAGCTTCGAGTGATGGTAAGTCTAATTCCCTCGGCCTCTCATCATAACTGAGATTGCGTACTTCTGGCACCAGTTTCGTGGCATGTCTCTGAACTTTTTCAAGCTTAGCTATGTGCTTTTTTAGTGCGAATTCCAAAAGGGGGCTGCATATTCGAGTTTTGGCCTCACATAGGTTACATAAATATTTCTGGACATTTCCTTGTCCATGTGCCTGAAGGCTACCCTTACATTTGATAAGAATGCATATGCTGCCCTTACTATGCCATTTATATGTATTTCTGGAGACAAATCTGCCAGTATGTTTACTCCTAGATCTCTGTCACTTTTTGTCTCTTGAAGTTGTACTCCAGCAACCGAGTAGTCAAGCTTGGGCCTTCTTGCACTCGTACCCATTCTCATTACATTACATTTTGAAGTACTGAATTTCATTAGCCACTTTTCTGACCACTCATGCAGACTATTTAGATCTTCCTGAAGTTTTCTACCATTGATCTCGTTTCCTACTTTCTTCACAATCTTTGCATCATCTGCATACATATTCGTGAAAGAATTTACAGACTCTGATAGGTCATTTACATATACAAGGAACAAAAGTGGCCCTAAAACTGAACCCTCTGGAACTCCACTACTAACTCTTCTCCATTCAAACACTGTATGTCTTACTCTAACCCTCTTTTCCCTTCCTTCTAAGTAAGTTTTTATCCGTTCCAAGACATTTCTACCTATTCTAGCCATTGCTTGCAGCTTCCTAATAAGTCTCCCATGTGTGACAGTGTCAAACGCTTTCTGGAAGTCTAGGAATATGAAATCTGCCCAGCCCTCTCTTTCCTGTAAGATTCGGCTTACCTCATCATAAAATTCTAATAAGTTTGTTACTGTTGATTTACCTTCCCTGAAGCATGTTGCCTCACTGACAAAAAGTTGAAGGATTCCAAGTGAAGAGACACATGTTTCCTTATTAGTTTCTCCATAACTTTGCAAACTATGCTGGTCAAGGAAACTGGATTATAGTTTAGAGCCGTATCCCTCCTTCCCTTTTTGGAGCTAGGTATCATGTTTGCTTGTTTCCAGCATCTTGGAATCTCCCCTGACTCCAGTGACTTTTTAATTATGATACTTAGTGTGTGAGTGTGATTACCTAATTGTGTTTACGGGAAAGAGCCCAAAGCTCGTATCTTCCCGTCTCCTCATCGGTTCCATTTTCTACTTAGTGATACTTATCATCTTGTCCTTAAAACTATGAATTGAGATAGCATTAACTACCTCCTCGCTTAGCCAATTCCAATTATCAATTACTCTTACACTGAAAAAGTATTTCCTTACATCCTGCAAACAAGTTTTCTTACGAAGCTTCAAACTATGACCTCTAGTTCTAGAGCCAGCCATATAAAAATATCGATCCCTATCCACTCTATCATAACCATGGAGGAATTTAAAGACTGTCACCATATCCCCCCTCAATCTTCTAGCTTCGAGTGATGGTAAGTCTAATTCCCTCAGCCTCTCATCATAACTAAGATTGCGTATTTCTGGCACCAGTTTCGTGGCATGTCTTTGAACATTTCAAGCTTAGCTATGTGATTTTTCAAGTGCGGATTCAAAAGTGTGTGTGTGTGTGTGTGTGTAATTACCTAATTGTAATTACCTAATTGTGCTTACGGGAAAGAACCCAAAGCTCGTATCTTCCCGTCTCCTCATCGGTTCCATTTTCTACTTAGTGATACTTATCATCTTGTCCTTAAAACTATGGATTGAGATAGCATTAACTACCTCCTCGCTTAGCCAATTCCAATTATCAATTACTCTCACACTGAAAAATTATTTCCTTACATCCTGCAAACAAGTTTTCTTACGAAGCTTCAAACTATGACCTCTAGTTCTAGAGCCAGCCATATAAAAATATCGATCCCTATCCCCTCTATCATAACCATGGAGGAATTTAAAGACTGTCACCATATCCCCCCTCAATCTTCTAGCTTCGATTGATGGTAAGTCTAATTCCCTCAGCCTCTCATCATAACTAAGATTGTGTATTTCTGGCACCAGTTTCGTGGCATGTCTTTGAACATTTCAAGCTTAGCTATGTGATTTTTCAAGTGCAGATTCAAAAGTGCGTGTGTGTGTGTGTGTGTATAATTACCTAATTGTAATTACCTAATTGTGTTTACGGGAAAGAGCCCAAAGCTCGTATCTTCCCGTCTCCTCATCGGTTCCATTTTCTACTTAGTGATACTTATCATCTTGTCCTTAAAACTATGGATTGAGATAGCATTAACTACCTCCTCGCTTAGCCAATTCCAACTTTCAATTACTCTCACACTGAAAAAGTATTTCCTTACATCCTGCAAACAAGTTTTCTTACGAAGCTTCAAACTATGACCTCTAGTTCTAGAGCCAGCCATATAAAAATATCGATCCCTATCCACTCTATCATAACCATGGAGGAATTTAAAGACTTTCACCATATCCCCCCTCAATCTTGTAGCTTTGATTGATGGTAAGTCTAATTCCCTCAGCCTCTCATCATAACTAAGATTGCGTATTTCTGGCACCAGTTTCGTGGCATTCTTTGAACATTTCAAGCTTAGCTATGTGATTTTTCAAGTGCGGATTCAAAAGTGTGTGTGTGTGTGTGTGTGTGTAATTACCTAATTGTAATTACCTAATTGTGTTTACGGTAAAGAACCCAAAGCTCGTATCTTCCCATCTCCTGATTGGTTCCATTTTCTACTTAGTGATACTTATCATCTTGTCCTTAAAACTATGGACTGAGATAGCATTAACTACCTCCTCGCTTAGCCAATTCCAATTATCAATTACTCTCACACTGTAAAAGTATTTCCTTACATCCTGCAAACAAGTTTTCTTACGAAGCTTCAAACTATGACCTCTAGTTCTAGAGCCAGCCATATAAAAATATCGATCCCTATCCACTCTATCATAACCATGGAGGAATTTAAAGACTGTCACCATATCCCCCCTCAATCTTGTAGCTTCGATTGATGGTAAGTCTAATTCCCTCAGCCTCTCATCATAACTAAGATTGCGTATTTCTGGCACCAGTTTCGTGGCATGTCTTTGAACATTTCAAGCTTAGCTATGTGATTTTTCAAGTGCGGATTCAAAAGTGTGTGTGTGTGTGATTACCTAATTGTGATTACCTAATTGTGTTTACGGGAAAGAGCCCAAAGCTCGTATCTTCCCGTCTCCTGATCGGTTCCATTTTAGACTTAGTGATACTTATCATATCTGTCCTTAAAACTATGGATTGAGATAGCATTAACTACCTCCTCGCTTAGCCAATTCCAATTATCAACTACTCTTACATTGAAAAAGTATTTCCTTACATCCTGCGAAGAAGTTTTCTTACCAAGCTTCAAACTATGACCTCTAGTTCTAGAGCCAGCCATATCGAAATATCGATCCCTATCCACTCTATCATAACCATGAAGGAATTTAAAGACTGTCACCATATCCCCCCTTACTCTTCTAGCTTCGAGTGATGGTAAGTCTAATTCCCTCAGCCTCTCATCATAACTGAGATTGCGTATTTCTGGCACCAGTTTCGTGGCATGTCTCTGAACTTTTTCAAGCTTAGCTATGTGCTTTTTCAAGTGCGGATTCCAAAAGGGGGCTGCATATTCGAGTTTTGGCCTCACATAGGTTACATAAATATTTCTGAACATTTCCTTCTCCATGTGCCTGAAGGCTACCCTTACATTTGATAAGAATGCATATGCTGCGCTTACTATGCCATTTATATGTATTTCTGGAGACAAATCTGCCAGTATGTTTACTCCTAGGTCTCTCTCATTTTCTGTCTCTTGAAGTTGTACTCCAGCCACCGAGTAGTCAAGCTTGGGCCTTCTTGCACTTGTACCCATTCTCATTACCTTACATTTTGAAGTATTGAATTTCATTAGCCACTTTTCTGACCACTCATGCAGATTATTTAGATCCTCCTGAAGTTCTCTACCATTGTTCTCGTTTTTTTCATTCTTCACAATCTTTGCATCATCTGCAAACATATTCATGAATGAATTTACAGACTCTGGTAGGTCATTTACATATACAAGGAACAAAAGTGGCCCTAAAACTGAACCCTGTGGAACTCCACTACTAACTCTTCTCCATTCAGACACTGAGTGTCTTACTCTAACCCTCTGTTCCCTTCCTTCTAAGTAAGTTTTTATCCATTCCAAAACATTTCCACCTATTCTAGCCATTGAGTGCAGCTTCCTAATAAGTCTCCCATGTGGAACAGTGTCAAACGCTTTCTGGAAGTCTAGGAATATGCAATCTGCCCAGCCCTCTCTTTCCTGTAAGATTTGGCTTACCTCATCATAAAATTCTAATAAGTTTGTTACTGTTGATCTACCTTCTCTGAAGCCATGTTGCCTCACTGACAAAAAGTTGAAGGATTCCAAGTGAAGAGAGATATGTTTCCTTAGTAGTTTCTCCATAAGTTTGCAAACTATGCTGGTCAAGGAAACTGGTCTATAGTTCAGAGCCGTATCCCTCCTTCCCTTTTTGAAGATAGGTATCACATTTGCTTGTTTCCAGCATCTTGGAATCTCCCCCGACTCCAGTGACTCCTTAAATATGATACTTAGTGCCACTGATATTGTGTTTGCGCATTTTTTTAAGCACATGAGGGGATATGTCATCAGGACCTGTAGCTTTATGAACATCTAAATCCATCAGCGCTTTGCATATCTCTGTGGCTGTAAGGTTGATGTTCTCTAATACCGGCCCTTGAGCTTCTATCACTGCAATCTGAGGGGGTGGGGTATTTTCTACTGTAAATACTGACTGAAACTCCTTGTTCAATTCTTTGCAGATCTCTTCATCCGTCTCAGTGATGCTTCAGTGTGTGTGTGTGTGTGTGTGTGTGTAATTACCTAATTGTAATTACCTAATTGTGTTTACGGGAAAGAGCCCAAAGCTCGTATCTTCCTGTCTTCTGATCGGTTCCATTTTATACTTAGTGATACTTATCATACCTGTCCTTAAAACTATGGATTGAGATAGCATTATCTACCTCCTCGCTTAGCGAATTCCAATTACCAACTACTTTTACACTGAAAGAGTATTTCCTTACATCCTGCAAACAAGTTTTCTTACGAAGCTTCAAACTATGACCTCTAGTTCTAGAGCCTGCCATATCAAAAAATCGATCCCTATCCAATCTATCATAACCATGAAGGAATTGAAAGACTGTCACCATATCCCCCCTCAATCTTGTAGCTTCGAGTGATGGTAAGTCTAATTCCCTCACCCTCTCATCATAACTAAGATTGCGTATTTCTGGCACCAGTTTCGTGGCATGTCTTTGAACTTTTTCAAGCTTAGCTATGTGCTTTTTCTAGTGTGGATTCCAAAAGGGGGCTGCATATTCGAGTTTTGACCTCACATAGGTTACATAAATATTTCTGAACATTTCTTTGTTCATGTGCCTGAAGGCTACCCTAACATTTGATAAGAATGCATATGCTGCCCTTACTATGCCATTTATATGTATTTCTGGAGACAAATCTGCCAGTTGTACTCCAGCCACCGAGTAGTCAAGCTTGGGCCTTCTTGCGTGTGTGATTACCTAATTGTGTTTACAGGAAAGAGCCCAAAGCTCGTATCTTCCCGTTTCCTGATCGGTTCCATTTTATACTTAGTGATACTTGTGTGTGTGTGTGTGTGTGTGCGTGTGTGTGTGTGTGTGTGTGTGTGTGTGTGTGTGTGTGTGTGTAATTACCTAATTGTGCGTACGGGAAAGAGCCTTATGCTCCTAACTCTCCGCCTCGTGGTCGGTTCCCTTTTGTACTCAGTGATACTTATGATACTTGTCCTTAAAGCTATGAATTGAGTTATTATTAACTACCTCCTCACTTAGCCATTTTCAATCATCAGCTACTCTTGCACTAAAAACGTGCTTGCTCACATCCTTCAAAAAAAATTTCTTACGAAGCTCCAAACTATGACCGCTAGTTCTAGTGCCAGCCATATCAATATATCAATCCCTATCCACTCTGTCAAAACCATGGAGGAATTAAAAAAAACTGTCCCCCTCATTATTCTAGCTTCGAATGATGGTAACTCTAATTCCCTCAGCCTCTCCTCATAACTGAAATTGCGTATTTTTGGCATCAGTCTCATGGAATTTCTGTGAACATTTTCCAGCTTATTTATATGTTTTTTCAAATGTGGATTCAAAAAGGAGGCTCCATAGTCAAGATTTGGCCTCACATAAATTGCATTAATATTTCTGAACATATTCCATCATATGCTAAGAAAGCATATGCTGCCCTTACTTTGCTATTTATATGCATTTCCAGAGACAAATCTGCAAGAGTGTGTACTCCTAGATACCTCTCAATCTCCGTCTCTTGAAATTCTGCTCCTGCTACTGAGTATCCTAGCTTCGGCCATCTTGCGCATGTACCCATTCTCATTACCTTACATTTTGAAGTACTGAATTTCATGAGCCACTTTTCAGACCACTTATGTAGACTATATAGGTCTTCCTGAAGTTCTCTACCATTGTTCTCATCTCTTACTGTCTTCACATTCTTTGCATCATCTGCAAAGATATTAAAAAATGAATTTACAGTCTCTGGTATGTCATTTACGTATACAAGGGACAAAAGTAGCCCTAAAGCTGAACCCTGTGAAACCCCACTACTAACTCTTCTCCATTCAGATACTGAGTGTCTTACTCTAACCCTCTGTTCCCTTCCTTCTAATTAAGTTTTTATGCATTCCAAGACATTTCTACATATTTGCGCCATTGCTTGCAGCTTCTTAATAAGTCTCTCGTGTGGGACTATACCATATGCCTTCTGAAAATCTAGGGATACGCAGTTCTCTCTTTTTTTGTAAGATCCGGCTTACCTCATCATAAAATTCTAATAAGTTTGTTACTGTTGATCTGCCTTCTCTAATGCCATGTTGTCTCATTGACAAAAAGTTGAAAGATTCCAGGTGAAGAGAGATGTGCTTTATTAGTTGTTTCCAGCGACTTTTTAGGTGTGAAGCATAATGCCATCAATATTGGTTTAGCACATTTCTCTAGTACAAACTAAACCTGTAGTTTCAAGGGCATATAACTCCATCAAAGCTTTACATAACTCTGTGGCTGAATAGATTATGTTCTCCTGTTGGCTAGTACAGTGGTAACGCGCTGGCTTCGCATTCACGAGGTCGAAAGATCGGTTCCCGTCCAAGACCGAGAGTTTAAGTTGTTTACTGGCAGGAACTGCTGTGGTTGGACACCACAGTGGGGGGTTGGGGCTTGCCCTGGCTGACGAATACCCATTGTATTGAAATGGAAATAAAGTTTATTATTACTCTAATGCCGTCCCATGAAATCTTATCTCTGCAATCTGAGGAGGTGGGGTATTTTCTGCTGTAATTACTGACTGTAACTCCTTGTTCAATTCTTGGCAGATAATTCATTTGTTTCAGTGATGCTTCCATCTGCTCTCTTTTACTTTAAAACCTGTTTTTTGACCGTCAGTTTTCCTCTGATAAAGCTTTAAAAAAGATTGGGATTTTCTTTAGCCTTCCTGGTGATATCCTTTTCATAATCTCTCTGTACCTCTCTTCTTTTACTTAGGAAATAATTTCTTGCATGTGTGTGTGTATGTATGAGTTTATGTGTGAGTTCTGAAAATCTATTTAGTTACCTTGTCAGTGTGAAGTTTATTGAACTGTTTCATAGTTAAATACGCAAAATAGGTACAGCTGTTTCCGGTAATATTGTGTTTAGATCATTATGCTAATGTGCAATTGAAGATTGCTAAAGACTCTTCGCTTGTGTTTTTACTTGAAGGGTTTTAACTATTATTATTATTATTATTATTATTATTATTATTATTATTATTATTATTATTATTATTATTATTATTATTATTATTATTATTATTATTATTATTATTATTATTATTATTATTATTATTATTATTATTATTATTATTATTATCATTATTATTATTATTATTATTATTATTATTATTATTATTATTATTATTATCATTATTATTTTTATTATTATTATCATTATTATTATTATTATTATTATTATTATTATTGGTATGGAATATATCATGTTGATTTTTCTACTTCATTTTGCAGATAAATATTGAAGATGTGGGTATTGATGTCTATCTGCCTCCTGGCCTCGGCTATGGTAAGACAACTCTCTCTCTCTCTCTCTCTCTCTCTCTCTCCTCTCTCTCTCTCTCTCTCTCTCTCTCTCTCTCTCTCTCTCTCTCTGAAGATATAGATTCGCAAACTTATGTACTATTATGGTTTATGGTATTTGAAATATCAATAATGTATTTTTTTTTTTTTTGCAGGCCCACCCAATGAGTCCTCTGAAAAGTAAGTTTGCTTACCAATTAGCTGCGAGAGTGTGAGATATGGTGACCAATTTGTAGTTAACGTATTATTATTATTATTATTATTATTATTATTATTATTATCATTATTATTATTATTATTATTATTATTATTATTATTATTACTATTATTATTATTATTATTATTATTATTATTATTATTATTATTATTATTATTATTATTACTATTATTATTATTATTACTATTATTACTATTATTATCATTATTATTATTATTATTATTATTATTATTATTATTATTATTATTATTATTATTATTATTATTATTATTATTGTCGTTATTTTATATTATAATAATAAAACAATAATTGAAATAATAATAACAATAATAATAATGACAGTTATTATTATTACTATTATTATTATTATTATTTTTTTTATTATTATTATTATTATTATTATTATCATTATTATTATTATTATTATTATTATTATTATTATTATTATCATTATTATTATTATCATTATTATTATTATCTGTCGCATGCCAAGTGTATGGCCCTATTCACGTGGTTGTAATAGCAAAAACAAAATATCTCTACCGTATTCACGAATTTTATTCCTTTCACGCTGGGGATATGAGGATCGTGGGCAGAGATTATTATTTATAATTGTAATTTTTTTAGTGTAGGTGTAGTTGATGATTGGAATTCGCTAAGCGAGGAGGTAGTTAATGCTAACTCAATCCATAGTTTTAAGGACAAGGATGAAAAGTATCACTAAGTACAACATAGAACCGACTAGGAGACGGGAAGTTACGAGCTTCTTGCTCTTTCCCGTAAGCACAATTAGGTAATCACACAAACACACACACCGCGCGTTCAGTGACACACGGAATTGCTCCTCTTAAATTTTTAACTGTTTCGAGTGACTAAGTGCTTAGTGGAAAACTTTACCATAATTTCCATAAATCTGAAATCCTGCAGAGTATTGTGAGTACAAAAACTTGTATCTGTTGTAAGACGAGACTGTTCATATTAAAGGAAAAAAAATTGAGAACTTTTTCGTGAGGAGAGAGAGAAGCTGCTGTCCAGTTCTGCCTTGAGGGAAATCTAGAAGAGTTGCCAGAGGTGGAGCCATCACATCACATTACCTAATTTTTTGTGTAAACTGGGGAAAGCTCTTAAGCCGTTTACCTGATCCTGTGGTTCTATATATTGTTAAAATCAGTATCCTTCCCATTTATATTAACTAGTTAGTTAGTTTGATACACGAAATAATTGAATAATAAAAGAAAAAAATTACCAAATACCCACCTGTCAACAGTACTGAGTTAAGTTGCCAAGTAGTACAGCAGTCTTATTTTCTTCATTTTTTTTTGCTTTTCTTTTAGCTTTCTCTTTTACTATTTTGTTATTTTGTATATATATTGAGTTAAATGTAAAGTCTAATCCCGTGATAACATATCTTGGTTAGCAAGTCAGTTTATCAGTTAGGAAGAATATATAACAGAAACAGGTGGGTGCCACCTCAAACACAAATTCGAATTTTCCTTCAGGTTTGACTTTTGTTTTTCTTTTTCTTTTTATACTTAAATTACCATGGTCAAGTTTTTAAGTTAAGATGTGTGTTACCAGAAAGGAGACAAACTGAGTCACTAAATAGCACTTATATGGAGATATAAAAATTCTGTGTGAAGCTAAATTAGAAGTTTTTCTCTTTTCTTTTTTTTCCTCTTTCTCGTCTTCTTTCTATATTCTGTGAGAGGGAGAACATAAAAATGTCGGGAGAAGGGGTAGTCATCAGGGGACTTAAACAGAGAATCAAGAAGTTAGAGGAAATGGTTATAAGCCTTGATGATAAAATTCGGAATATGGATGGAGAAATGAAAGAGAATGAAACACTCAGAGAACAAATAAGATCTTTGGAGGAGGCAAATAAAGCACAAGGGCAGGAGAGAAAGGAACTAGAAAAAAGAATAAAGAAGCTGGAAGGGGAAAAGAGTCAACTAGAATCTAGAATTTCTAAACAAGAAGATAAAAACAAACAGCTGAATGACAACCTAAAGGAATTAGATGTTAGTTCACTGCTCTCTTCTGAGAGAGACGAGATTGCTGCTTGGAATGTTCAGATTAAGGAAAACATTGAACAGTTCAGAAAAGAGTTCCAGGAGCTGAATATGGAAAATGATGCCATGAAAACGTCCTTTGCTGATGCACTAAAGGGGAATGTGGCAGTAAAAGAGGCTGTAAAGGTGGTGGCACTGGAAAACATACAAACAGTTGACTATAAAGAGACAGTAATCGAAAAAATGAAAGACGTTGTGATGGAAAGGGCAAACCCACTCATCAGACAGGCACTTGATAAGGAGAAGACAGTGGTAATCTCAGGCATAAGTGAATCCCAGGAGCCAACATGGCAGGGGAGACTTGAAGAAAATAAAGCTAGCGTTGTAGACCTGATAAGAAAGCTTGGAGTAGTATGTGGTCCTGAGGATATTGTAAACATACACCAACTAGGTAAATATTCGAGGGAAGGAAAGCCGAGACCAACAAAAGTAACCTTTGAGAGAGGGGAAACATGTAGGGAAATATTGTTGAGAAAAAAAGTCTAAAAGACCTTCAAGAATGCAAAGAAGTGTTCATTAGACGATACAGAACACAGGAAGAGATGGGAAAGATAAAAAACTTGTTGCAAGAGGCAAGAAGGTTAAATGATGAAAGAAATGAAGAAGAGAAGAAAAATTTTCGTTACAGAATACTTCCAGACAAAGGGGAGATAAAGAAGATAATGACAGAAGATCAGGGGATGGGGCCTCATTAAGATTGTTATACACAAATGCTGATGAATTAGCTGGTAAGGCAGTAGAATTAAAAGATAGGATTCACAACAGTAAGGCAGATATAGTAGCAATTACAGAGACTAAGTTGAGTGAGGACATAAACAGTGTCACAGTTTTTCCTAAGGGCTTCAGAATACTAAGGGTTGAAAGATGTGAGAGGACTGGTGGAGGGATAGCACTGCTCATAAGTGAGAGGATTCAAGTTGAAGAAATAAACTTGGCTATAGAAAGTGAGTTCAGGGAATTTCTTGTTGCTCGCATAAATACTGGGTCAGAGAGCATTATAATAACTGTTGTATACAACCCACCAAGGAACCAAAATAGGCTTGAAATTTATGAGGAAAGTCATATAGGTACTATTGAAGTCATAAACTCAGTTGTTAACATGGCACGGGAGAAAAAATGTAGGATTTTGATTATGGGAGACTTTAATCATAAAGAGATAGATTGGATAAATCTTGACCCACACAGTGGTGAGGACTCATTTGGGGCAAGATTCCTAGATTGCGTACAAGGGAATTTCCTACACCAACATGTAATGGAACCAACAAGAGCCAGGGGTGGGGATGAGCCATCACTACTTGATCTAGTGTTCACAGATAATGTGTTGGATATTGAAAATATTGAGTATGAACCACCAATTGGAAAGAGTGACCACTGTGTGTTGTTGATGGAGTATATCATTGAAGATATTCTTCCTGAGAGTAGAGGCACTGAGGACATGAGGAGGAACTATCGGAAAGGAGATTACATCAAAATGAATGAGCTTCTTCTCTCACACACCATTCCAAATTCTGACACTAACTGACACAGCTTTTCCTCTAAATCTGCCACCACCACAGTATCATCTGCAAACAGCAACTGATTCAGCTCCCACTTATTATCATCCCCATCTACCATTCTCAAACCTCGACCACGCACTCGCTCATTCACCTCTCTTACAACTCCATCAATATACAAATTGAACAGCCATGGTGACATCACACATCCCTGTCTCAGTCCCACACTCACTGGAAACCACTCACTCACTTCATTCCCTACCCTAACACAAGCTCTACTACCCTCATACAAACTCTTCACTGCATGCAACAATTTACCATTAATTCCATATAATCTCAAAACATTCCACATGGCCTCTCTATCAACTCTATCATATGCTTTCTCCAGATCCAAAAATGCAAAATACACATCCTTACCCTTTGCTAAATATTTCTCACATAACTGCCTAACTATAAAAATCTGATCTATACAAACTAACTAACAAGTTAATATAAATGGGAAGGATACTGATTTTAACAATATATGTGTGTGTATGTGTGTGTGTGTGTGTGTATATATATATATATATATATATATATATATATATATATATATATATATATATATATATATATATATATTATATATATATATATATATATATATATATATATATATATATATATATATATATGTGATTACCTAATTGTGATTACCTAATTGTGTTTACGGGAAAGAGCCCAAAGCTCGTATCTTCCCGTCTCCTCATCGGTTCCATTTTATACTTAGTGATACTTATCATACTTGTCCTTAAAACTATGGATTGAGATAGCATTAACTACCTCCTCGCTTAGCCAATTCCAATTATCAACTACTCTTACACTGAAAAAGTATTTCCTTACATCCTGCAAAGAAGTTTTCTTACGAAGCTTCAAACTATGACCTCTAGTTCTAGAGCCAGCCATATAAAAATATCGATCCCTATCCACTCTATCATAACCATGAAGGAATTTAAAGACTGTCACCATATCCCCCCTCACTCTTCTAGCTTCGAGTGATGGTAAGTCTAATTCCCTCAGCCTCTCATCATAACTGAGATTGCGTATTTCTGGCACCAGTTTCGTGGCATGTCTTTGAACTTTTTCAAGATTAGCTATGTGCTTTTTCAAGTGCGGATTCCAAAAGGGGGCTGCATATTCGAGTTTTGGCCTCACATAGGTTACATAAATATTTCTGAACATTTCCTTCTCCATGTGCCTGAAGGCTACCCTTACATTTGATAAGAATGCATATGCTGCCCTTACTATGCCATTTATATGTATTTCTGGAGACAAATCTGCCAGTATGTTTACTCCTAGATCTCTCTCATTTTGTCTCTTGAAGTTGTACTCCAGCCACCGAGTAGTCAAGCTTGGGCCTTCTTGCACTTGTACCCATTCTCATTACCTTACATTTTGAAGTATTGAATTTCATTAGCCACTTTTCTGACCACTCATGCAGATTATTTAGATCCTCCTGAACTTCTCTACCATTGTTCTCGTTTTTTACTTTCTTCACAATCTTTGCATCATCTGCAAACATATTCATGAATGAATTTACAGACTCTGGTAGGTCATTTACATATACAAGGAACAAAAGTGGCCCTAAAACTGAACCCTGTGGAACTCCACTACTAACTCTTCTCCATTCAGACACCGGGTGTCTTACTCTAACCCTCTGTTCCCTTCCTTCTAAGTAAGTTTTTATCCATTCCAAAACATTTCCACCTATTCTAGTTATTGATTGCAGCTTCCTAATAAGTCTCCCATGTGGAACAGTGTCAAACGCTTTCTGGAAGTCTAGGAATATGCAATCTGCCCAGCCCTCTCTTTCCTGTAAGATTCGGCTTACCTCATCATAAAATTCTAATAAGTTTGTTACTGTTGATCTACCTTCTCTGAAGCCATGTTGCCTGACAAAAAGTTGAAGGATTCCAAGTGAAGAGAGATATGTTTCCTTAGTAGTTTCTCCATAACTTTGCAAACTATGCTGGTCAAGGAAACTGGTCTATAGTTCAGAGCCGTATCCCTCCTTCCCTTTTTGAAGATAGGTATCACATTTGCTTGTTTCCAGCATCTTGGAATCTCCCCTGACTCCAGTGACTTTTTAAATATGGTACTTAGTGCCACTGATATTGAGTTTGCGCATTTTTTAAGCACATGAGGGGATATGTCATCAGGACCTGTAGCTTTATGAACGTCTAAATCCATCAGCACTTTGCATACCTCTGTGGCTGTAAGGTTGATGTGTAGTGGCATAGTGTATTTTCTTTCTTTATTTGGAGTGTTGTAGTGGCATAGTGTATTTTCTTTTCTTTATTTGGAGTGTTGTAAT
>JAXCGZ010010833.1:10000-17510 GCA_037179515.1 Halocaridina rubra | reverse complement strand
GTTTGAAGCATTGAATTTCATTAGCCACTTTCCTGACCACTCTTGCAGACTATTTAGGTCTTCCTAAAATTTTCTGTCTTTGTTCTCATATCTTACTTTTTTCACATTATTTGCATCATCTGCAAACATATTCGAAAATGAATTTACACACTCTTGTAGGTCATTTACCTATACAAGGAAAGAAGTGACCATAAAATTGTATCCTGTGGAATCCCACTACTAACCCTTCTCTCATTAGACACTTAGTGTCTTACTCTAACCATCTGTTCCCTTCCTTTTCAGTAAGTTTTTATCCATTCCAAGACATTTCCAGAAATACTTGTCATTACTTGCAGCTTCTTAATAAGTGTCCCATTTGGAACCATATCAAATACCTTCTGAAAGCCTATGAATATGTTGTGTGTTGGTGTGGGTGTGTATTTGTGTGTATGGACTAATCAGCCACTAATATAATATGACAGTACCAGCCTTTCTAGGTCATTCGATCTATGACAGTTCACACATGTGATGCTACTAGTTCGAACCAAAACTGGCCCAGTATGGGAGGTAGTGGTGTCATTTGTGCCGTTGTTTTGTAAACCCGGTGGCTAAATTAAGTGAGGCGTCAAATAAGAGTGCAATGAATCTTCACAAGTTTAGGCTACGAAAAGTGCAATAATGCCTTTTCTTGAACGCTCTTCAACATGAAGAGATGCAAATTGTGTTTTGATTCTTTGATAAGGGCATTTAAGTTCCGTATTTCTTCAGTATTATGAAGATTTTGTTTTGAGCGTTTTCAAAAACATATGTAGGTCTGCATTTGAATTCTGGCTGTAAGGGTAGAATAGCTTTGCATAATCAGTAATATGAAAGAAGATGGGAGAATTTGAGAGGTAATAAACATATGCTCTCTTGGACACACGTATCAGCACATTTTCACAGACTTCTCTTTCATAGATAAGATGGTGCCAACTTATTTAATGCAGTCTGCTTGGAAATCTCATGTAACTCTCTCTCTCTCTCTCTCTCTCTCTCTCTTATATATATATATATATATATATATATATATATATATATATATATATATATATATATATATATATATATATATATATATATATATATATATATATATATATATATATATATATATATATATATATATATTGTAAGGAAAGGGAATCTCTTGGCACTTAATGTAAGAAAACAGCATTGGCGAATTCAGCATGCTTCACACAACTCTCAAAATATCATGCATCTAATATTTATGTTGAAGAGTTCCGCTTCTCTGTTTAATTCGTCAACAGGAATATTAGAGAGAAGAGAGAGAGAGAGAGAGAGAGAGAGAGAGAGAGAGAGAGAGAGAGAGAGAGAGAGAGAGAGAGAGAGAGAGAGAGAGAGAGAGAGAGAGAGAGAGAGAGAGCTTCTCTCTATAATTCTTCAACAGGAATATGAGAGAGAAAGAGAGAGATTACTTTTCTTGAAATGGCAATTACGTTTGCTAATCTACCTCTGGTACAGTGCTAAGAGAGAATATCTACTGGGAGATGAGATGGGAAACAAGATGACAGTGAGTAATTAATATAAAGGAGAATGAAGTGTTATCTGTCAAAGTCGGTGCCGTCATAAGTATATTAGTAATTTATTTATTTATTTATTATTATTCTATGGTTTATATTTCTTAATCACGTATATGCTGACATATTTGTTTTTAGGTTACTTCAATAACGGATTATATGTCCCTTCATTGTATAGTTTTACTTATATCTCTCTAACTACCATACCCACATAAGGCTTTCCATCCTTTGCTTTTAAGAAATGCTGTTCAAAATGACGTCGGCTGCTAGTTACATTTCCTAATATTATATTTACGTTTACTTTTTAACTTCATCAAGATATTTATCATATTCATAACACGTAGCAAACATTCATAAGAGTGCTGGTTAAAGTATTAACGGATGTTGCAACCTCCAGATCACATGACAGCATCAGGGGAAGTGAAGGAGGGAATCAGAAATCCAAAGCTGGAATAGCCCTTAATCATGCACCGGAAGTTGCATGGCACATAGTTGGGTGTAGAGACGTGCAAAGCCAGGCATATATAAACAGATTACTCTACGTCAAATAGAAGCACAGACACTATTCCAATGATCCCTAACTTTGTTCATGGAAGATATCTGTGGTTAAGTGTGGGGGTCACTACTCTTTGGAAGTGTGTGTAAGGAAAGTAAATCAAGTTAATTGACTGTCATTCCGAGTTTCCATAGATGAATGTGATAGGTAGAGAGAAATGATTGGTTGATGAAGAATCAATACAGTCACTGAAAATTTTAGAAAGGAGTGTTAGTGTATTGGATGAATAATAGAGCATAAGATGATAGTTGGGGGAATAACTTCCTAAAGATAATTTCGTTCCAGGCTGAAGGAGTTCGACTTTTAGAGAAAGAGAGAGAGAGAGAATGAGTGAGTAAGAGTAAGAAAGAAAGAAAGAAAGTTAAATCTCCAATAAAGGTACCAAATAGAGCATCAGAACTAAGTTGCACATGAATTTTAATCACTCTAAAACTATGCCATTGTTGTTCCGAGGATATTATGAAAGTCAGTAAATTATCAGTTGCAAGTTTTAATGCGAAATCGTCGTAAAAAAAGATGAAAATTAATAAAAAAAAAAATTAAGATGGTTATTTAGGTAAGGTGATACGAATATTTTACCAGTAAAGCGTATGAATATTTTATTAGATAGGTTGCCCATGGCACTAGCCGCCCGTTGAAATACACTGACTGAAGGTATTACGGATTCAAGTAGGACTGGGCCAGACAACTCCGGGTTGAGTCTTCCTTCAGGGCGGTTCTTTTCTTATGCCTATATCTACACCGAATATTCTAGCGTATTCGTTACACATCTCTTGCTATCCGATTACATTGGACAAGTCACAACACTCCTGATATCTGTTTCTTTGGCCCTCTTTTTTTTCCTCATATTTGCTATATTTATGGAAGGTCCACAGCTTATGGCCTCAGTACCCTGCATAGAGGGGTGCTAAGAATCTCCGGGAATTGTGCTGACTCCACTACTGGCTTGAGGGTAAACATGCCTGATGGTAGTAATGGTTCTGCCCTTAATCTTGCACCTCCTGATAAATCTACTTCTTTCACTCTTAACTATTTTAACATTCGTGGCCTAAACTCTCATCTTTCGTCTGTGGAACAGCACTTGGGTACTTCCCTCCTTAAACTCCTTCTTCTCTCTGAAAGCCAGCTGTCTAGCCATCCTTCCACTGATGCTTTTCAAATCTCTCACTATAACCTGTATTCTCGTTTTGTACCAAAGGTGGGGTCTGTGCCTACTGCAACACTAACACTCCTATTGCAAGCCTCATGGACCTTGAATCTCCTTAGTTTGATGTTCTCTGGCTAAAAATCGATCTCTCCACTACCACTATATTCCTTTGCTTCTGTTACTGTTTCCAAACTCCACTGACTTTGTGTCTTTCTTTAAATATCTGTCCTCTTGCCACGAGTCCTTGCAATCCTCTCACCCACATGCCGAAGTTTTCCATATTGGAGACTTCAATGTACACCACAGTGAGTGGCTTAATTCTTCTCACGCTGATGTGGAAGGAAGTGAGGCCCTTGCTTTTTCTATTACTCACGATCTGGAACAAAGTATCAAATATCCTACTCGTGTTCCCGATTAACACACAAACATACAGCCAACACTATGGACCTATTTCTTTCTTTTATCTCTTCAAACTACTCTTATTCATTGCTTTCCCCTCTTGGTAAATCTGACCACTCTGTGATCTCAGTCTCTTCCATTTTCACTCCCCCTTCACCAATTCCTCCAACTCAGCGCCGTCTTTGGCACTTTGAGCATACCCAAGGTGAAGATATGCGTAACTTTGTATTTGTCTTCCCATGGGATGACTACTGCTTTCGGTCCCGCATCCCTGATTAGGTAGTCCTATAAGTTGCCGAGATCATAACCTCGGGAATGGAGGCGTACATCCCCTCCTCTATGAAAACCATTTCTCCCCCTAAACCTTGGTTTGACCGTGCCTGCTCCATAGCTATTCCGGCCAGGAATCGGGCACGCCGGTCGTACCAAGCCTTTCCTTCTGGTTTAACTCGCTCTGCCTTTATTGTAGCTAGGAATCGCAGTACAGCTCAGATTCGAGGGTCTAAGGCCACCTTTATAAGAAGGAAAGTTGATGACCTTAACTCCTCTTCCACTGACAAATGTTTCTGGTCCTTAGCTAAAAACCTCTCCAAAAACCTCTGTAACTCAAGCTTTCCCCCTATCATTCATTATGATGGTTCTATAGCTTGCTCTCCACTGACAAAGCCATCTCTTTGGCTCTCATTTTTCTGCCAACTCTTCCATAAACAATTCCAGTGCACCTGTCCCTAAACTTATATCCTTCTCCGACCCTATACCCTCCCTTATCCTTTCTTCATGCAAAGTTCATATGATTCTTTGCTCACTAAAGGCGAACAAGGTATCTGGTCCCGATGGTATCCCTGCAAGGTTCCTTAAGGAATTTGCAGATGAACTAGCTCGTTTCCTTTGCCGTCCTTTTTGCCTCCTTCTCTCAACCAGTATCTATCCTTCATCCTGGAAGCATGCTCCAGTGCAACCTTTTCCTAAGAAGGGTGACCACTCTATTCATTCAAACTACTGACCTATTTCCCTAACCTCTTCTATTGCTAAGGTTTTTGAAACTTTGCTCAATGCTCACTTCTTGAAACACCTTGAATCTAACTCGCTTATCTCTGATCTCAAGTATGGCTTCTGCAAGGCAAGATCCACTGGTGACTTTCTGTCCCATCTTACTCATGTATGGTCATTTTCTCTGAGGAACTATGGGGAATCATTTGTCATCGCCCTTGATATATCTAAGGCTTTTGACATTGTGTGGCACAGGACTCAGTTGGCCAAACTCCCTGCGTATGGTTTTACCCTCTCTCTCTGTTCTCTAATTTCCAGTTATCTTTCTGATCGTTTTATATCTGTAGTTGCTGATGGTGCACCAGCCGCCCTTGGAAAGACTACGACTGAAGGTATGAGGATACACTTAGGACTGTTCATGACAGTTCCGGGTTGAGTCTTCCTTCAGGACGGTTCTTTCCTCATGCCTACATCTACACTGAATATTCTGGCATATTTATTACACATCCCTTGCGATTCCATTACATTTGACAAGTTACAACACTCCCCACATCTGTCTTTTTTGCTCTTTTTTCCTCATATTTGTTATTATTTAATGACCCCCAGTACCCAACATAGAGGGGTGCGAAGAATCTCTGGGAATCAAGTTGACTCCACTATTGGCTTGAGGGCAGACATGCTTGGTGGTAGTAATGGTTCTGCCCTTAACCTTGCACTTCCCAATAGATCTGCTTCTTTCACTCTTGACTATTCTAACATTCGTGGGTTGAACTCTAAACTTTCATCTGTGGAACAACGCTTAGATACTTTCCTCCCTAACTTCCTCCTCCTGTCTGAATCCCAGTTGTCTATACATGCTTCCACTGACCCATTTAAAATCTAATTATAATCTGCATACTCGTTTTTGCTCCAAAGGTGGGGTCTGTGCCTCATGGACCTTGAATCTACTTACTTTGATGTTCTCTGGCTAAAGTCTATCTCTCCACTACCACTATTTTCCTTTGCTTTTGTTACTGTTCTCCAAACTCCACTGAGTTTGTGTCTCTCTTTGAATATCTGTCCTCGTGCCATGAGTCCTTGCTATCTTCTCACTCACATGCCGAAGTTCTCTACATTGGAGACTTCAGTGTACACCACAGGGAGTGGCTTCATTCTTCTCACACTGATGTGGGAGGAAGTGAGGCCCTGCTTTCTCTATACTCACAATCTGGAGCAAAGTATCAAACATCCTAGTCGTGTTCCTGATCATCACGAACATGCAGCTAACACTCTTGACTTATTTCTTACTTCTAACCCTTGAAACTATTCTTATTCTGTGCTTTCCCCTCTCGGTAAATCTGACCACTCTGTGATATCAGTCTCTTCCATTTTTACTCCCCCTCCACCATTCCCTCCAATTGAGCGCCACCTTTTGCACTTTGAGCATACCCAACATGATAATTTGCGTAACATCCTCTTTGAATTCCCATGGGATAACTAATACTCCCGGTCCCGCAACCCTGTGATCAGGTAGCTCTAAAGGTTGCCGAGATCATGACCGCGGGAATGGAGGCGTACATCCCATATTCTACAAAAACTTTATTTTCCCCTAAACCTTGGTTTGACCGTGTCTGCTCCATGGCTATCTAGGCTAGGAATCGGGCACACTGATCTTACCAAGCCTTTCCTTCTGATTTAACTCGCTCTGCTTTTGTTGTAGCTAGGAATTGCTGTACTGTGCAGATTCAAAAGTCTAAGGCTTCCTTTATAAGAAGGAAAGTTGATGACCTTAACTCCTCTCCCACTGGCAAATGCTTCTGGTCCTTAGCCAAAAACCTCTCCAAAAACTTCTGTAACTCAAGATTTCCCTCTCTCTCTCGTTATGATGGTTCAATAGCTTGCTCTCCCATTGACAAAGCCACTCACTTTGGCTTTCATTTTTTTGCCAACATTTTTATAAATGATTCCAGTACACCTGTTCCTCAATTCCCCTCTCTAACCCTATGCCCTCCCTTATCCTTTCTTCATGCAAAGTTCATAAGGTTGTTCGCTCGCTAAAGACAAACAAGGCATCTGGTTCTGATGGTATCCCTGCAAGGTTCCTTAAGGAGTTTGCAGATGAACTGGCTCCTTTACTTTGCCATCTTTTTTGCCTCATTCTGTCAACCAGTATCTATCCTTCATCTTGGAAGCGTGCTCTAGTTCAACCTGTTCCTAAGAAGGGTGACCGCTCAATTCCTTCGAACTACCATCTTATTGCCTTAAATTCCTCTATTGCTAAAGTTTTTGAAACTTTGCTCAATGCTCACTTCTGGAAATGCCTTGAATCTAACTCACTTATCTCCGATCACCAGTACGGCTTCTGCAAGGCAAGATCCACTGGTGATATCCTGTTGTATCTTACTCATGTATGGTCATCCTCTCTGAAGAACTATGGGGAATCCCTTGTTGTCACCTTTGATATCTCTAAGGCTTTGGACAGAGTCTGGCACAAGGCTCTGTTGGCCAAACTCCCTGCGTATGCCTTTACCCCTTCTTTCTGTTCTCTGATTTCCAGTTTTCTTACTGACCGTTTTATATCTGTAGTTGTTGATGGTGCGACATCGAGCCCTTTCTCTGTTACCAGTGGTGTTCCACAGGGCTCTGTTCTTTCACCTACTCTGTTCCTTCTCTTCATCAATGATCTTCTACTATCCCCATCTTCCTCTCTTCTCCATGCCTTTGCTGAGGATTCTACCCTTCACTTTTCCTCTGCCTTTTCGTCTCAACCTTCATCTGCTACTCGTAATTAGTCTTGTATCACTCTTTCTTCTACTCTCAACTCCGATTTGCAGAGAGTATGTGAGTGGGACACTCAAAACTTAATTAAATCCTATGCTCCAA
>JAXCGZ010010833.1:0-5000 GCA_037179515.1 Halocaridina rubra | reverse complement strand
AGTACTTAATATATGCTTTATGTTGTCAATGGTGCCAGTGGAATGGGTTATTGCTAGTATAGTGCCCCTATACAAAGGTAAGGGAGATGTGTATGAATGCAATAATTTTCGGGGTATAAGTTTGTTGAGTGTGGTAGGAAAAGTGTATGGTAGAATACTGATTAATAGGATTAGGGATAAGACGGAAAATGTGATTGCGGAAGTGCAGAGTGGCTTTAGGAGAGGTAGAGGTTGTATAGATCAGATTTTTATTGTTAGGCAGTTATGTGAGAAATATTTAGCTAAGGGTAAGGATGTGCATTTTGCATTTTTGGATCTGGAGAAAGCATATGATAGAGTTGATAGAGAGGCAATGTGGAATGTTTTGAGGTTATATGGAGTCGCAAGAGAGGTGAATGAGTGAGTGTGTGGTCGAGGTTTGAGAATGGAAGATGGGGATGATAACGAGTGGGAGCTGAATCATTTGCTGATTGCAGGTGATACTGTGGTGGTGGCAGATTCATAGGAGAAGCTGTGTCATTTAGTGTCAGAATTTGGAATGGTGTGTGAGAGAAGGAAGTTGCGAGTGAATGTGGGAAAAAGTAAGGTTATGAGGTGTAGAAGAAATGAGGATGGCGCTGGATTGAAAGATATGTTGAATGGAGAGACACTTGAGGAAGTTGATCAGTTTAAGTATTTAGGCTCCGTATTGCTGCAAATGGTGGAGTGGAAGCAGATGTGTGTCACAGAGTGAATGAAGGATGTAAAGTGTTGGGTGCATTGAAAGGAGTGATGAAGAATAGAGGGTTGGAAATGAATGTTAAGAAAGTTTTGTATGAGAAAGTGGTTGTGCCAACTGTGATGTATGGATCAGAGTTATGGGGTATGAAAGTAAGTGAGAGATGGAAACTATATGTGTTTGAGATGGAATGCCTGAGGAGTATGATTGGTGTATCTCGGTTGGATAGGGTTAGGAATGAAGTGGTGAGAGCAAGAATGGGTGTGAGCAGAGAATTTGCAGCCAGAGTAGATATGAACGTTCTGAGATGGTTTGGCCATGTGAAAAGTATGGATGACGAAGGACTGCTGAAAAAAGTGATGAATGCAAGAGTTAATGGGAGAAATGCTAAAGGGATTCCTAGGTTTGGATGGAAGTGAAGAGAGTAAGGAAGGGTGGATCGAGGATGGAAGAGACAGTGAAAGATGTGAATGGACAGATGTTAAGAGGGAACGATGCAAGGAAAAGATGGGTTAGGAATGAAGTGGTGAGAGCAAGAATGGGTGTGAGCAGAGAATTTGCAGCCAGAGTAGATATGAACGTTCTGAGATGGTTTGGCCATGTGAAAAGTATGGATGACGAAGGACTGCTGAAAAAAGTGATGAATGCGAGAGTTAATGGGAGAAATGCTAAAGGGATTCCTAGGTTTGGATGGATGGATGGAATAAGGAGAGCGTGCTAGGAATAGGAATGAGTGGCGAGCAATTGTGACACAGCTCTGATTGGCATCTGCTGCTACCACGGGGCTGCATCTTATAGAGGTAGGCCTGTGGTAGGCGCAGTAGGGGAGTTGGCATTTTTAAAGCGACTGAGGTTGTGGAAGAGCCGGGAGGATGGGCTGTGGCACTCCAGCAGTGCCATCTGAACAGTTGCTAGCTCTCTCGTCATTGCCCATAGAGCAAAGTAATCCCTTTCTTGCTTCTATTTTGATGTCAACTGCCCCCCAATTTGGGGAGACAGCCAAGGTAGATATATATATATATATATATATATATATATATATATATATATATATATATATATATATATATATATATGTGTGTGTGTGTGTGTGATTACCTAATTGTGATTACCTAATTGTGTTTACGGGAAAGAGCCCAAAGCTCGTATCTTCCCGTCTCCTGATCGGTTCCATTTTTAGACTTAGTGATACTTATCATACCTGTCCTTAAAACTATGGATTGAGGTAGCATTAACTACCTCCTCGCTTAGCGAATTCCAATTATCAACTACTCTTACACTGAAAAAGTATTTCCTTACATCCTGCAAACAAGTTTTCTTCCGAAGCTTCAAACTATGACCTCTAGTTCTAGAGCCAGCCATATCGAAATATCGATCCCTATCCACTCTATCATAACCGTGAAGGAATTTAAAGACTGTCACCATATCCCCCCTTACTCTTCTAGCTTCGAGTGATGGCAAGTCTAATTCCCTCAGCCTCTCATCATAACCGAGATTGCGTATTTCTGGCACCAGTTTCGTGGCATGTCTTTGAACTTTTTCAAGCTTAGCTATGTGCTTTTTCAAGTGCGGATTCCAAAAGGGGGCTGCATATTCGAGTTTTGGCCTCACATAGGTTACATAAATATTTCTGAACATTTCCTTGTCCATGTGCCTGAAGGCTACCCTTACATTTGATAAGAATGCATATGCTGCCCTTACTACGCCATTTATATGTATTTCTGGAGACAAATCTGCCAATATGTTTACTCCTAGATCTCTCTCATTTTCTGTCTCCTGAAGTTGTACTCCAGCCACCGAGTAGTCAAGCTTGGGCCTTCTTGCACTTGTACCCATTCTCATTACCTTACATTTTGAGGTATTGAATTTCATTAGCCACTTTTCTGACCACTCATGCAGATTATTTAGATCCTCCTGAAGTTCTCTACCATTGTTCTCGTTTTTTACTTTCTTCACAATCTTTGCATCATCTGCAAACATATTCATGAATGAATTTACAGACTCTGGTAGGTCATTTACATATACAAGGAACAAAAGTGGCCCTAACACTGAACCCTGTGGAACTCCACTACTAACTCTTCTCCATTCAGACACTGAGTGTCTTACTCTAACCCTCTGTTCCCTTCCTTCTAAGTAAGTTTTTATCCATTCCAAGACATTTCCACCTATTCTAGCCATTGATTGCAGCTTCCTAATAAGTCTCCCATGTGGAACAGTGTCAAACGCTTTCTGGAAGTCTAGGAATATGCAATCTGCCCAGCCCTCTCTTTCCTGTAAGATTTGGCTTACCTCATCATAAAATTCTAATAAGTTTGTTACTGTTGATCTTCCTTCTCTGAAGCCATGTTGCCTCACTGACAAAAAGTTGAAGGATTCCAAGTGAAGAGAGATATGTTTCCTTAGTAGTTTCTCCATAACTTTGCAAACTATGCTGGTCAAGGAAACTGGTCTATAGTTCAGAGCCGTATCCCTCCTTCCCTTTTTGAAGATAGGTATCACATTTGCTTGTTTCCAGCATCTTGGAATCTCCCCCGACTCCAATGACTCCTTAAATATGATACTTAGTGCCACTGATATTGTGTTTGCGCATTTTTTAAGCACATGAGGGGATATGTCATCAGGACCTGTAGCTTTATGAACATCTAAATCCATCAGCGCTTTGCATACCTCTGTGGCTGTAAGGTTGATGTTCTCTAATACCGGCCCTTGAGCTTCTATCACTGCAATCTGAGGGGGTGGGGTATTTTCTACTGTAAATACTGACTGAAACTCCTTGTTCAATTCTTTGCAGATCTCTTCGTCCGTCTCAGTGATGCTTCCATCCGCTCTCTTTAGCCTTAAAACCTGTTCTTTTACCTTCAGTTTTCCTCTGATAAAGCTGTGGAAAAGCTTGGGATTTTCTTTCGCCTTCCTGGTGATGTCCCTCTCATAATCTTTCTCTGCCTCTCTCCTTTTACTTAGGTAGTCATTTCTTGCTCTTTTGTAGGTTTGCCAGGCATTTATGTTTTTTCTCCTCCTATACCTTTTCCAGCATTTGTCTCTCCACTCCTTAGCTCTTTTACACCCATTATCGAACCATTTCTCTCTGGCATGAATTACACCTACTTTGGTGACAGGTATGCAGCAATCTACAATCTTCCCATATTTCTCACAAAAGATGTCATACATTTCTTGTACAGATTTGTTGTAAAATAAGGTTCTCCAGTCAATAACTGCAAAAAGCTCATTCATTTTGATGTAATCTCCTTTCTGATAGTTCCTCCTCATGTCCTCAGTGCCTCTACTCTCAGGAAGAATGTCTTCAATGATATACTCCATCAACAACACACAGTGGTCACTCTTTCCAATTGGTGGTTCATACTCAATATTTTCAATATCCAACACATTATCTGTGAACACCAGATCAAGTAGTGATGGCTCATCCCCACCCCTGGCTCTTGTTGGTTCCATTACATGTTGGTGTAGGAAATTCCCTTGTACGCAATCTAGGAATCTTGCCCCAAAGGAGTCCTCACCACTGTGTGGGTCAAGATTTATCCAATCTATCTCTTTGTGATTAAAGTCTCCCATAATCAAAATCCTACATTTTTTCTCCCGCGCCATGTTAACAACTGAGTTTATGACTTCAATCGTACCTATATGACTTTCCTCATAAATTTCAAGCCTATTTTGGTTCCTTGGTGGGTTGTATACAACAGTTATTATAATGCTCTCTGACCCAGTATTTATGCGAGCAACAAGAAATTCCCTGAACTCACTTTCTATAGCCAAGTTTATCTCTTCAACTTGAATCCTCTCACTTATGAGCAGTGCTATCCCTCCACCAGTCCTCTCAGATCTTTCGACCCTTAGTATTCTGAAGCCCTTAGGAAAAACTGTGACACTGTTTATGTCCTCACTCAACTTAGTCTCTGTAATTGCTACTATATCTGCCTTACTGTTGTGAATCCTATCTTTTAATTCTACTGCCTTACCAGCTAATCCATCAGCATTTGTGTATAACAATCTTAATGAGGCCCCATCCCCTGATCTTCTGTCATTATCTTCTTTATCTCCCCTTTGTCTGGAAGTATTCCGTAACGAAAATTTTTCTTCTCTTCTTCATTTCTTTCATCATTTAACCTTCTTGCCTCTTGCAACAAGTTTTTGATCTTTCCCATCTCTTCCTGTGTGTGTGTGTGTGTGTGTGTGTGTGTGTGTGTGTGATTACCTAATTGTGATTACCTAATTGTGTTTACGGTGTGTGTGTGTGTGTGTGTGTGTGTGTGTGTGTGTTCTCTCT
>JAXCGZ010010832.1:0-17538 GCA_037179515.1 Halocaridina rubra | reverse complement strand
GAAGGTAGATCAACAGTAACAAACTTATTAGAATTTTATGATGAGGTAAGCCAAATCTTACAGGAAAGAGATGGCTGGGCAGATTGCATATTCCTAGACTTCCAGAAAGCGTTTGACACTGTTCCACATGGGAGACTTATTAGGAAGCTGCAATCAATGGCTAGAATAGGTGGAAATGTTTTGGAATGGATAAAAACTTACTTAGAAGGAAGGGAACAGAGGGTTAGAGTAAGACACTCAGTGTCTGAATGGAGAAGAGTTAGTAGTGGAGTTCCACAGGGTTCAGTTTTAGGGCCACTTTTGTTCCTTGTATATGTAAATGACCTACCAGAGTGTGTAAATTCATTCATGAATATGTTTGCAGATGATGCAAAGATTGTGAAGAAAGTAAAAAACGAAAACAATGGTAGAGAACTTCCGGAGGATCTAAATAATCTGCATGAGTGGTCAGAAAAGTGGCTAATGAAATTCAATACTTCAAAATGTAAGGTAATGAGAATGGGTACAAGTGCAAGAAGGCCCAAGCTTGACTACTCAGTGGCTGGAGTACAACTTCAAGAGACAGAAAATGAGAGAGATCTAGGAGTAAACATACTGGCAGATTTGTCTCCAGAAATACATATAAATGTCATAGTAAGGGCAGCATATGCATTCTTATCAAACGTAAGGGTAGCCTTCAGGCATATGGACAAGGAAATGTTCATAAATATTTATGTAACCTATGTGAGGCCAAAACTCGAATATGCAGCCCCCTTTTGAAATCCGCACTTGAAAGAGCACATAGCTAAGCTTGAAAAAGTTCAAAGACATGCCACGAAACTGGTGCCAGAAATACGCAATGTCAGTTATGATGAGAGGCTGAGGGAATTAGACTTACCATCACTCGAAGCTAGAAGATTGAGGGGGGATATGGTGACAGTCTTTAAATTTCTTCATGGTTATGATAGAGTGGATAGGGATCAATATTTTGATATGGCTGGCTCTAGAACTAGAGGTCATAGTTTGAAGCTTCGTAAGAAAACTTCTTTGCAGGATGTAAGGAAATACTTTTTCAGTGTAAGAGTAGTTGATAATTGGAATTGGCTAAGCGAGGAGGTAGTTAATGCTATCTCAATCCATAGTTTTAAGGACAGGTATGATAAGTATCACTAAGTCTAAAATGGAACCGATCAGGAGACGGGAAGATATGAGCTTTGGGCTCTTTCCCGTAAACACAATTAGGTAATCACAATTAGGTAATCACACTGGTAGAGAACTTCAGGAGGATCTAAATAATCTGCATGAGTGGTCAGAAAAGTGGCTAATGAAATTCAATACTTCAAAATGTAAGGTAATGAGAATGGGTACAAGTGCAAGAAGGCCCAAGCTTGACTACTCGGTGGCTGGAGTACAACTTCAAGAGACAGAAAATGAGAGAGACCTAGGAGTAAACATACTGGCAGATTTGTCTCCAGAAGTTCATTTAAATGGCATAGTAAGGTTAGCATATGCATTCTTATCAAATGTAAGGGTAGCCTTCAGGCACATGGACAAGGAAATGTTCATAAATATTTATGTAACCTATGTGAGGCCAAAACTGGAATATGCAGCCCCCTTTTGGAATCCGCACTTGAAAAAGCACATAGCTAAGCTTGAAAGAGTTCAAAGACATGCCACGAAACTGGTGCCAGAAATACGCAATCTCAGTTATGATGAGAGGCTGAGGGAATTAGACTTACCATCACTCGAAGCTAGAAGATTGAGGGGGGATATGGTGACAGTCTTTAAATTCCTTCATGGTTATGATAGAGTGGATAGGGATCGATATTTTGATATGGCTGGCTCTAGAACTAGAGGTCACAGTTTGAAGCTTCGTAAGAAAACTTCTTCGCAGGATGTAAGGAAATACTTTTTCAGTGTAAGAGTAGTTGATAATTGGAATTGGCTAAGCGAGGAGGTAGTTAATGCTATCTCAATCCATAGTTTTAAGGACAGGTATGATAAGTATCACTAAGTCTAAAATGGAACCGATGAGGAGACGGGAAGATACGAGCTTTGGGCTCTTTCCCGTAAACACAATTAGGTAATCACAATTAGGTAATCACACACACACACACACACACATAGTATCTCTCGAATTTTTCCTTGTGTTTTTGAGTGACCTGGACTAAAGTATACAACTTAAGCTGACTAAAAACTTATAATTGTAGTAAGCAAGACTGTCCAAATATTAAAGGGAAAATATGAGAAACTTTTGATGGGGGAAAAAGAGGAAACAATCTGCATTGTCTTGAAGGAAGTTTAGAAGATTTGCCAGAGGTGAAGGCATCACATCACTTTATGTAATTTTTTGTGTATATTGGGGAGAGCTCTTACAGCCTTATTTACGGATCCTGTGGTTCTATATATTGTAAAAATCAATATCCTTTCCATGTAGATTTTCTTGATAGTCAATTTCGTATATGAAATAATTGAATAATTAAATAAGCACGAAACATACACCTGTCAGCAGTGCTGAGTTAAGTTGCCAAGTAGCACAGTTGTATTATTTTTTCCTTTTTTCGCAGTTCTCTTTTATTAATTTTTTTATAAGCTGAGTTAGATGTAAAGTCTGATCCTGTGGTAACATACCTTAGTTGCTAAGTTATTAATATTTTTTTCTTCTGAAATGACCGGTTTAGCATTAAGAAGAAAATATAGAAGAAACAGGTGGGTGTCTCCTTGGATACAGATTTAAATTTTCCTTCAAGTGGGTTTTGTTTTGCATTTTTTTTCTTCTGTACTTACCAAACTCAAATATTAAGTTAGGATGTGTGTTACCAGAAAATAGATTAACTAAGTAACTAAACAGCACTCATAGGAAGATATAGAAATTCTGTGTGTAGCTTAAATAGAAACTTTTCTCTCTTTTTTTATCTCTCTATATGTTCTGTGAAAGACAAAACATCAAAATGAAGCCATCTCTGTCCCTAACCCCCCATCCAATGGTCAGGGGAGGGTGGTGGCACTGGAAAACATACAAACAGTTGACTGTAAATAAACAGTAATAGAAAACATGAAAGACGTTGTGATGGAAAGGGCTAATCCTCTTACTAAAGAGGCACTTATAAAGAGAAGACAGTGGTAATCTCAAGCATAAGTGAATCCCAGGGGTCAACATGGCAGGGGAGACCTGAAGAAAATAAAGCTAGGATTTTAGACCTGATAAGGAGGCTTGTAGTATTATGTGGCCCAGAGGATATTGTGAGCATTCACCAACTTGGTAAATATTCTAGGAAGGAAAGCAAAGACCAGTAAAAGTAACCTTCGGGAAAGTGGACACATGCAGAGAAATATTGATGAGAAAAAAATCTAAAAGACCTTCAGGAATTCAAAACAGTGTTCTTTAGACTATACAGAACACAGGAAGAAATGGGAAGGATCAAAATCTTGTTGGAAGAGGCTAGAAGGTTAAACGAGGAAAGATATGAAGAAGAGAGGAAAAATTTTTGTTTCAGACAAAGGGGAGATAAAGAAGTTAATGAAAGAAAATCAAGGGATGGGGCATCACACTTGTGGAACGTATCTATGTCTATTAAAATTTTTCTTTATGGAAATTGATGCTTTTAAAATACACAAAATTTGCTTTACACTGTCATTTTCAGAACCTATTCCCGCTAAACTTTGAGAGGTGACTATATATATATATATATATATATATATATATATATATATATATATATATATATATATATATATATATATATATATATATATATATATATATATATATATATATATATATATATATATATATTCTCCTCTCTTTTTACGCAAGTTTAGATTACGCGAATTTGGAATAACTTGTGTCATCAGTAATAAAAATACAATTCAAATTACAAGAATAATGTGAGTGAGAAAAACATGTTACAGTTTAGAGACTAAGCGCCCACTTCGTTGTCAATTTCCCACCAACGTGGCCATGTGCTTCAGTCTATACCCCTTGAGAAAAAACTGCAAGTGTTGGTGACCTTGGTGAGAGTATAGCTATCCCACTTCCCCCTCCTATGCTCCTCCCTCTCCTACCGCTTAAGTCACTGCTCACAGCCTACAACACACCTGTTGTCCACTGTATATAGAGTGAGTTAAATTTGTTTATTTTTTGTTTATTTGTATATCTTTAATACTATATTTGTTTATTTTTAGCATACTCATATACGTATTACATCTTGCTGGCTAGTACAGTGGTAACACGCTGGCTTCGCATTCACGAGGTCGAAAGATCGGTTCCCGTCCAAGACCGAGAGTTTAAGCTGTTTACTGGCAGGAACTGCTGTGGTTGGACACCACAGTGGGGGGTTGGGGCTTGCCCTGGCTGACGAATACCCATTGTATTGAAATGGAAATAAAGGTTTATTATTGTACTTGTAAAATGTGTTTAACTAGCTTATTCAACGTACCCATAGCTATTAACATAACTCCTTATGGAAATATTCAATTTAAATTACGTGTAATTTGAATTACACTAGCCTTTTGAGAACCTATCCTTGCGTAAATAAAGAAGAGACTCAGTGTATATATATATATATATATATATATATATATATATATATATATATATATATATATATATATATATATATATATATATATATATATATATATTTATTTATTTATTTATTTATACAGACGGTCCCCGATTTATGACAGGGATCCATTCCTGACATCTGCAATAACCTGAATTTCATTGTAAGTTGGATAACACCTAAATTCGAACCTGTTTCCCACCAGTGTTAAAAATAAATACTCTAAAACAGAAAAATAATTTAAGCTTTTAATCTAAGACAGATGTACTATGCAGTATTGCTTACCTTTACTTGTGTAATCTAAGACATAACAATAGTAAAAGTACACTACAATATTGCTTTCCTTTACTCGTGTGGTTGGCTTGCACACTGGAGAGGGAGTTGTAAGGGAGGGAGAAACACACAGGCTCATAAGTAGGAGAAAGCTGGAGAAGCAGGTGCTGAAGAGACTGGGGCAAGTGTGTCTGGAGAGGCAAAAGAACCTGCAGCAGATACTGGAGGTACTGGGGCAGGAGAGGCTATAGAGGCACCTGATGTAGAGGGCACAGGATGTGTCACTGAGAGCTCTGCCTTCATGAAGAATTGGTCGAGGCAAGTCTTGTAGAAGGCCCTGTTCTTCTCCTCCCAATTCCTTGTAACCCGCAGGGAATCAGTGATCACTTGAGCAACCTTAGTGTAGCTGGCAGTGTTGGGGTCCTGAGTCTCGAATTTAGCCAACCCTTCCATTATGAGGGTAAACCATTCTTCCAATTCCCTGCTTGTGAATATCTTGGGCTTTGGGGTAGGTATTTCTTCATTCTCTTCAACATTGTGCTTCTTCATTTGAATGAGGTCCTCATCATATAACTCCTCTCCATAAGATTCCAGGGGTTCTTTTACATAATCAGGCTACACCTCCAACTTGAGCTCTTTACTCAGGGCAGCAACGTTCTTGGTGACAGCCTCAGCTGTCTCCTCAAAGCAACAGAAGTCATTCACAAACTGGGGGCACGGTTTCTTCCATATCCCATTCAAGCTCATCTGCTTAACATCTTCCCAAGAATTAACAATATTCTTCACATCCTGAAGAATTTGTATAACTTCAAGAACTCCTTGAGAGTCAAGTGTTTCTTCTACTCAGTTGTCCTGAGAGCCATAGTGTTTATCCTTCAGAGGTAGTTGACCTTAAAAGAGGCAATGACCCCTGATCCTTTGGCTGTAACAAAGAAGTGGTAGTAGGTGGAAGGTAAGCCACCTTTACGTTAGGATGAAAGTCATCCAAATTTGGAGGGTGGCCAGGGGCATTGCCTAGTACTAGCAACACCTTAATGGGCAGACCCTTGGAAGCAGAGTACCTCTCCACTTCTTGCAAACAGTGATTGTTGAAACAGTCCTCAAATATCTGAAGGTTTGTCCAAACCTTCTTGTAGGACCTAGATGGTAGGCGGTTGACCCTTCCAAATACCCTTGAGTGCCCAAGATTTTCTGCCAAGTAAACCAACAAGGGGTTCAGCTTGCATTCTCCAGCAGCATTAGCCTCTAAAAGCAAAGTCAGCCCCTCCTTGCTGTCTTTATGGCCTGTTGCTGTCTTCTCCTCCTTGGTGATGTACGTATGACTAGACATACGCTTCCAGAACAAGCCAGACTCTTCCACGTTAAATACTTGTTCAACATGGTTACCCCCTCCCTAATTATTTCTGCTAACACACTTGGAAATTCTTTTGCTGCTTTCTCATCACCACTAGCAGCTTCACTTTGCACCCTTAGGTTATGTAAATTTGCATGAGTGTTAAAATGCATAAACCAACCCCTATTGCTACAAGTTTATAACTTTCACTCTCTTCCCCATTTTCCATTTTCATGGCATTGATCAATCATTTAGCTTTTTCCTGAATAAACATGAAGCTCGCTGGGATATGCCGTCGATGCTGGTCATCCAACCAAAGCGATAATAACCTTTCCAATTTGATCATAGGGCCACTACACTGCTTAATTATTGCAGTGGACATCAAAGGAGCAGAAACTTTCACATGTATAAAGATGTGATCTTTATCCTTAATGATTGTCACCACAGTCAAACGGGCTAACCCCCAGTGAGCGGCCTTTGTTCTTACCAGTTTCTCCCTTTTCCAAGCAGTTTACTATTTCTGCTTTAATTTCCATAGTAATGGCTTCCCTTTTCTTTGCAGCACTGCCAGCAAAAGAATCAACAATGCACTTGGAAGGTATAGTACAAGTCAATAGTGAGCGAACACGAGCGAAACCAACAAAAGAGCGGATGAGCACAAGAAACAATATGGCGTACAGAATGAACTGAGTTATGCCTTTTCTTCTCAGTCTAATGACACGTGATGATGTATATTTTTTGCCATGCTCAACACACTTTTTTGCATGGAGATTGTATTTACGGCTGTGTATTTGGTAATTTTGTAAATACATTAATTTTAAATCCTTCAAATAACCAAATACATAAATAAATTAAGCCATTTACTTTATATATATGTTAGCAACATTGTTGCTAGCTGTGTATTCATCCTCCATGCTCACAAACTGTTCCACGCACGAAGTTTGTATTTACTACGCGAAGGAAGTAGATTGAAAAATTAAATTACTAATAGTTTCTTAATACAGTAATTTATGGGCCTGTTTTGTAACAGTGAAACATCGTAACATGAGAACCACGTAACCCAAGAACCCCCTGTAGATACTGCATTGAAAATTCGTATTTAGTTTCTTTTTCCAGATTTAAATATTCAAAGTCATTTATAATATGACGAGTGTTCTGTATATTGGCAAGCAGAAAAAAATAACATACATATGTTTATATCGATAAAATTTTGTAGATAGCTAAGGGTAAAGTAGCCTTGTATATTATAATGTATTAAGAAAATAACTTACATGTGTATAAGTGGAGGGTTTCTCAAGATAGCTGAGTACTAAGTAGTTGTTATGCTGTTGTCAAATAATTTGAAGTGAAAGGTTCTTGATAAACTTTGATGAAATTTATAGCTACCTGCAATAAGCTTAAAGTCTTGGGGACTTAGTTTATTTTGGACGTGTTTTCACTATTAACAATTATGTATTATTTCAGATTTATTGGGCTGTGAAGGTTTCTTAAGGTACTTAATGTCAGAAGAAAATTCTGTCGTGTCTATGGAGAAGCTAGACCAATATGCAGACATGGACCAACCTCTTTCCCATTACTTCATTAATTCTTCTCACAACACATACTTGATTGGTAGGTTGATCAGGAGAATTCCTGCGTATATATTGACAGTGTTGTTCAAGTAAAAACCTCTGTATGTTGAAGCATTGATACCTGACACTTATTTAAAATGAAGGGATATGGGATTAAAATATTTCTTAAATGGTTTACCTTAAAACGACTTTTTTTTTTTTTTTTTTGCTAGATTTGAGGCATATTTGAATATATATTTATTTATGCTTCATTCCAGGCCATCAGTTTACTGGGAGATCTTCAGTAGAAATGTATCGACAGTGTCTATTAGCTGGCTGCCGATGTGTAGAGCTAGATTTCTGGAATGGGAGAACAGAGGAACCTGTAATTGTACATGGTTTTACCTTGGTTCCAGAAATTAGTGCAAAGGTAAAATTTAAAATTTTCCTTTCATCAGTATTTATTGTACCAACTTCATTAGATGGAGACTTGCGTATGAGTTCCCAAAAATATATGAACTGCATATTTAGCTGAAATACTTATAATAATATGTTGATGTAGTAGGTTGGCCATATTATCAGCCGCCCGTTGAAATACTATAACTGAAGGTATTACGTATTCAACTAGGACTTGTACAAACAGTTCCGGGTTGAGTCTTCCTTCAGAGCAGTTCTTTCCTTATGCCTACATCTACACTGAATACTCTTGCGTATTTGTTACACATTTCATGCTATCCCATTACATTTGACAAGTCACAACACTCCTCTTATCTGTATCTTTTTGCCTTCTTTTTCCTCATTTTTGTTATGTATATGGAAGGTCCACAGCTCATAACCCCCAGTACCCGGAATAGAGAGGTGCTAAGAATCTCCGGGGATCTTGTTGACTCCTCTACTGGCGTGAGAGTAAACATGCCTGGTGGTAGTAATGGTTTTGCCCTTAATTTGCACCTCCTGATAGATCTGCTTCTTTCACTCTTCACTTTTCTAACATTCTTGGCCTGAACTCTAGTCTTTCGTCTGTGGAACAGCACTTAGTTTCTTCTCTCCCTGACCTTCTCCTTCTCTCTGACACCCAGCTGTCTAGCCATGCTTCCACTGACCCATGTTAAATCTCTCTCTATAAACTTTACTCTCGTTTTCATTCCAAAGTTGGAGTCTTAGCCTACTGCAACACTAACACTCCTATTGCAAGGCTTGTGGACCTTGAATCTCCTGACTTTGATGTTCTCTGGGTAAAAATCTGTCTCTCCATTACCACTATACTCCTTTGCTTCTGCTACTGTTCTCCAAACTCCACTGACTTTGTGTCTTTCTTTGAATATCTGTCCTCTTGCCATTAGTCATTGCTATCTTCTCACCCGCATGGTGAAGTTCTCTATATTGGAAACTTCATTGTACACCACAGTAATTGGCTTAATTCTTCTCACACTGATGTGGGAGAAAGTGAGGCGCTTGCTTTCTCAATTATTCACGATCATAAGCAAATTATTAAACATTCTACTCATGTGCCCGTTCGACACGAACATGCAGCCAACACTTTTGACATATTTCATACTTCTAACCCTTCAAACAACCCTTATTCTGTGCTTTCCCCTCTTGGTAAATCTGACCCCCCTGTGATCTCAGTCTCTTCCATTTTCACTCCTCCTCTATCAATCCTTACTACTCAGCACAACCTTTGGCACTTTGAGCATACACAACATGAAGATTTTCATAACTTCCTCTTTGACTTCTCATGGGATTACTACTGCTTTCAGTCCCGTAAGCCTGATCAGGTAGCCCTAAAAGTTGCTGAGATCATAATCTTGGGAATGAATGCGTTCATCCCCTCTTCTGTAAGATTTTTTCACCCCTAATCCTGATATCTTTTGTGAAGCATTAATCAACAACACAAATGTACTTAATGGAATTATGAACACAGATAATGTCGATTTGCAGGATGAGATTCTAACAAAAGTCTTCCTTCAATGCTTAGATAGTTGCGCACCCATTGTAACAAGAAAAATAACCCGCCCCTCAGCCCCCTGGCTAACTTATGATATCAAAGAGGTAATGCAAGTCAGAAATCAAATACAAAAAGAGCTAAAAATTAATAGATATGACTCTCCGAGAATGTTATAAAACAGAAAAGAAACGTGTCAGATCTCTCGTCAATGTAAGTAAAAAAGACTTTTACAAAAAACAATTTAATGATTCTAGACATCATACAGCAGCAACATGGAAAGTGATAAGAAGCATGATACCAAATGAAAAGACTACCTCAGAAAGTTATGAAAATATTACGGAGTTGAAAGACAAAGCGGAAAACTTTAATAAGTATTTTGCTAACGTTGGCAAAAATACATATGAGAAAACACAAGAAAACATCAACGCTGGCTTCGCATTCACGAGGTCGAAGGATCGGTTCCCGTCCAAGACCGAGAGTTTAAGCTGTTTCCTGGCAGGAACTGCTGTGGTTGGACACCACAGTGGGGGGTTGGGGCTTGCCTCGGCTGATGAATACCCATTGTATAATGAAATGGAAATAAAGTTTGTTTGTTTGTTTGTTTGTTTAGTAATAACTTAAATGTCAATTCTTCCAATGTAAACACAAGAGAGTACTTCAAGATAAATCCTATCGATTGTGCTACCCTAATTCTTACCATTAAGAGCCTAAGAAACTTTGGCTCTTATGGTCCAGATGGTATACCATTTCAATTCATCAAAAATGCTCTACCCGTGATTGTTTCTTATATTCTAACTATTATGAACACTTCCATTGTTACTAAAAAGTTTCCTGACTCTTGGAAAAAGTCACATGTAACACCTCTGCATAAAAAGGGGGACAGAGAAGATGTGACAAACTATCGTCCCATTTCCCTGCTACCCATTTTCTCTAATATATTAAAAAAATTTGTTGCATGCCAACTTATGTCATATTTAGAGTCAAATAGATTATTAGCTATTAACCAACATGCTTTCAGACTGAAACTCTCGACGGAAACTGCACTGCTCAAAGTTACGAATAGTATCTATAATAATATAGATATGAAAAAAAAATCTCTGCTTGTATTATTAGACTTATCAAAAGCCTCCGACAGTGTAAGCCATGAAATTCTTATAAGTAAATGTACTCACCTAAATATTGATCTGAGCTAATTTAGAGAGTATCTATCTAATCGCAAACAGTCTATACGTCTTAACAACATTATCTCTGCGCCAAAAAATGTATCATTTGGTGTTCGCAGGGATCTGTACTTGGTCCTATCCTCTTCTCCATTCACGTAAATGATCTATCTTCTTTCATTTCTGACTGTCTAGTCGTAAAATATGCAGATGACACTCAACTACTCCTTAGTGGTGATATTAATAATCTCCCAGAGCTAACCTTAAGAGCAGAAAACACTCTGTCAAGACTTAAAATATATTTTCAAGAAATTGGGCTGTTAATTAACGAATGTAAAACACAATGCATGTTTATTGGTTCAAGGTTCCATATAGCACAAATTCCAGAAAACACTAATATTTTTACTCCAATATTATTACACCTAGCAAAACAGTCAAAGACCTAGGAATTCACTTTGATAACTACATGTTGTTTGATTCCCACATAGATAAAGTATGCAAAACGGTTACGGGAACATTAATGTACTTATCACGTATAAAAGACAATTTTGAGACTACCACTCGAATAACTGTTGTTGAATCTCTAGCCCTAAGTCGCATTAATTACTGCACAACTGTTTGGGGAGCTACCACTAAGACTCAGATAAACAGAATACAGGAGCTCATTAATTTTGCAGCTCGAGTTGCCCTGGGAGGAATAAGAGAATATGACCACATCACACCAGCTCTCAATAAATTTGGGTGGCTGCGGGCAGAATACAAGGTCTCTTAAGCTATTTATGTTTTCGTATACAAAATTTTGGACCATCATTATCCTAGCTGGCTATTTGATTTAAAAACAGTTAGGGATATAAGGGGAACCAACACAAGACAGAGCAGTGAGCTGTTTATTCAGAGAACAAACACAGAAGCAGGTTCAAAGATGATCACTATTAAAGGATCAACACTGGAATAATATTTCAGAGCATCTTAGAAATGCATCCTCCTTCACCGCTTTTAAAGGCAAACTATATAGTTTTCTTTTGGACAAATAGTTGCTACTCACACATAAACTAAACTTAATGATTTAATGCAATTTCCCTTAACACTAACCTCTCTATATGTAAATTGATATCGACTTCTCTGTTCTCTAAGTTAAGAACTAATTATTCTCATTGTAAGGAAAACAAATATGGTGATGATGCCAATAATAACGATACTGTATCAAGTGTTATTATTACTACTTTATTATTAACATTATTAACATTTTTATTACAGCATTATTATTTTGTTGGAAAGCTACATTTAATTTTACTGTATGTATTACCCTCTTACTTATTAGTTCAATTACATGTCTACTTATAAGTTACTTTTACTTTTAGAAGAATAACCATTGTACAAAAATGGAAATAAATATTTATTTGTTTGTTTGTTTGTTTGCTTGTTTGCTCCATGGCTATTCAATCCAGGGATCGGGTATACCGTTCATATCAGGCCTCCATCTGATTTGACTTGCTCTGCTTTTATTGTAGCTAGGAATTGCTGTACTGCTCATATTCGAAGGTCTAAGGCTTCCTTTATAAGAAGGAAAGTTGATTACCTTAACTCCTCTCTCACTGACATATGTTTCTGATCCTTAGCCAGAGCCCTCTCCAAAAACTTCTGTATCTCAACCTTTCCCCCTCTCATGCATTCTGATGGTTCTATAGCTTGCTTTCCCACTGACAAAGCCACTTTCTTTGGCTCTCTTTCCGTAAACGATTCTAGCGCATCTCTCCCTCAATCTGTACCCCTTTCATACCCAGTGCCCTCCCTTATCCATTCTTCATGCAAAGTTCATAAGGTTCTTCGCTCGCTAAAGATGAACAAGGCATCTGGTCCCGATGGTATCACTGCAAAATTCTTTAAGGAGTTTGCAGATGAACTGACTCCCGTGCTTTGTTGTCATTTTTGCCTCATTCTTTCAACCAGTATCTATCCTTCATCTTGGAAGCATGCACTAGTGCAATCTGTTCCTAAGAAGGGTGACTGCTCTGTTCCTTCAAACTACCAACCTATTACTCTAACCTCTTCTATTGCTAAAGTTTTTGAAACTGCTCAGTGCTCAAGTTTTGAAATGCCTAAAATCTAACTCACTTATCTCCGATCATCAGTACAGCTTCCACAAGGCAAGATCCACTGGTGACCTCCTGTCCTATCTTACTTGGTCATCTTCTTTGAGGAACTATGGAGAATCCTTTGTCGTCACCCTTGATATCTCTGAGGCTTTTGACAGAATCTGGCACTATGCTCTGTTGGCCAAACTCCTTGCCTATGGCTTTACCCCTTCTCTCTGTTGTTTGATTTCCAGTTTTCTTTCTGTCCCTTTTATTTCTGTGATTGTTGATGGTGCAACTTCTAGACCATTCCCTGTTAAATGTGGTGTTTCACAGGGTTATGTTCTTTCACCTACTCTGTTCTTCCTCTTCATAAATGATCTTTCCAGCCCCCTTATTCCTCTCTTCTTCACGCCTTTGCCAACGATTCTACCTTTCATTTTTCCTCTGCCTTTTCTTCACAACCTTCATCTGCTACTCATAACAGTCTTGTATAACTCTTTCCTCTACTCTGAACACCAATTTGCAGAGGGAATCTGAGTGGGGCACCCAAAATTTATTGAAATTGAATGCCTCCAAGACACAATTTCTGGCTATCTCTTTGTCTTTTTCTCCTCCTGATAGCCCTGTTGTCTTCGAAACTAACGAAATTTACCCTCTTAATTCTATCAACATATTAAGAAGTCATATAGCCTCTAACTTGTCTTTGAGGAATCACATAATCCAAATTTCTAAATCTGGATCCAAAAAATTGGGGTTTCTGTTTCGTTTTCATCATTACTTTAAGTCTTTACAGTTACTTAAAATCTATAAAGGTCTTATCTGTCCCTGCTTAGAATACTGCTCACACATCTGGGGTACTTCATCGTATACTTATCTCCTTGATAGGGGTGAATCTAAGGTAGTCAGACTCATTAATGCTTCTTCTCTTACTTCTAATCTGGATTCTCTCTCTTTTTGCCATAAGGTATCTTCCCTTTCTCTTTTTTATTGCTAGTACTTTCATCGCTGCTCTGATGGGCTGGTGAGTTGCATCCCTCCCCCACTGCCAAGGCTGCGTAACACTCGCCAAGCAGCTTCATCTCACTGGTATTGTGTGGAGATTTGTAGCTCATGGATTGGTCGGTGCAGCGACTGCTTCTTCCCATCTACCTCCAATCTCTGGATCTCTCTTCCTCCTTCTGTCTTTCCTAATTCTTATGACCTATCATCCGTCTAAAAGTGGAGCTATCATTATCTCAGGGCGTAGTTCTCCATATCTCTGGGTCCTCTGTAATTTGACTGTTTTTTCTGTCTGTCGTTTATCTTTTTGTGATATTACCTCATCTCTGCCTTGTCCTTAACCTTTTTCTTTTCCTTCATCTTGGTGTTTTCTTGTGCCCAGGTCTTTATTGATGAGAGCAGCTTTTGCCTGTCCCAGTGTCACACTCATAAAAAAAAAAAAGGGGGTGGCTGAGCCAAGAAATGCGCATTCACCATGATCCACACATACCACAACCGCTCCTCTCAGCTCCTTGGGGATAAAGGGTTGCCACATTTTCCCCCCATTCCACCCTGCTTAGATCACCCACAAGGTAGGCGGGCAAGGATATTCTACAATGAGGTCCGACAGCCATAGCCGGTTTACCCCCATCGCTTCATCTCGTGGCAACTCCCCTCACACCCATCCACGACAGTTCACTGAGCTAGCAGGTGCGAGAAATCCCTTTGGGCCGTGTCATATATGCACAATCTTACTCCACTCATTCCTATTTCTTCTACACACTCTTTCCAGATCCACTGACATTCCACGTGCATTCAGTGCACTTTCCACGCCATCCATCCTAGTTCATGATAGTGGCTAAATATTTAGACAAATATGTTATTTATGATCTATATTTATAGGGGACTGCCGCAACACAGTAGTAGAATACTTTACTCTGGAGGTGACAGACCCGCAATCAAGCCCATTGCAGGGCATTAGGAAGGGCATTCAGCCTTGATTCCCCAGCTCCATTCTGTTTATAGCCACCCCCAAATTGGAGAAAAATAGTGACACAAAACTTGAAGCGTTATACAGCATATTGTTTTAAGAGTGTTTGATTTTGATTTCCAGGATTATAAGGGGCTTAATATCACTTTTATATACAGTATTTACATTTTCACAATTAGGCAATAAAAGCAGCCCTCATTCTTTTAGTATGTTTTATGTGACTAAAATTTTTCACATTGTGTGTCCTTTATTAACTTTCAGGAAGTTATTGAATGTATCGCTGAATCAGCCTTTAAAACCTCAGAGTGGCCTGTGATTCTTTCATTTGAAAATCACTGTAATCCTCGTCAGCAAGCCAAAATTGCTGGTTATTGTAGAGAGTTTTTTGGCGATATGTTGCTGGATGTACCATTAGATAACTATAAGGTAAAACTTTTGAACTTTTTGGGTATTTTCCTGGAGTCTGTTGCATATACTGTACCAGTATTTAATGTCATTTTCACTGTCAGTATGACTTACGGGTTGTGATTAATGAGAGTAATATAACCAATATATCTTGGTAAGACTTCTGAGTAACGAAGTGAATCAGAAATATATCATTGTCTATCACCCAGTATACAATGGCTGCTATACAAAATATGTAGTGCGTGTGTTAGATGAAATAGATTTCATACCTATAATTATCTGTTGTTATACAGCTTGAAGCAGGCAACCCCCTTCCTCCTCCATCAGCTTTAAAAAGAAAGATTATAATAAAAAATAAAAAGCATCGAACTCATCATCACCATCACAAAAAAGGAACACAGGGAGACTCTCAGTTTCACGTAGATCTTAATCAGACTGGAGAAGCCAGACCTACTGAAATGCAAGGTAACGGAGAAATCCCAAGACCTCCATTGGAAAAAGAAGGCTCCAGGGAATCCTCGGAAGAAGAAAATGAGGTGGCAAATGGTAAGTATTGTGCTAGTATGCACTTTCATTGACTTTGAGAACTAGACATTTCAGGTTTTGATTTTTTTAGGCTGCTACACATATCAAAATCATTCACAGAATGTTTACATCTTATTTGTTGATGAGTATTGTGATATATAATGGTGCATCCAAGACCTTATACCTTAGCAACAAATATTACAATTGATAATTTTGAACTTTTTAGTTTTAAAGATGTCAGGTTAATTTAGTAATGAAAAATGCAAAATTGGGGAATTTGGCTAATTTTAGTCATTTTTAACCCAGCCTTCCCCCATCTGGTGGCGAGGCTGATAGGTAAGATATGAATGCTAATGTGTAGTGCTATAGATAAAAGGAGGAAATTTATTTTTGTATGGGGTTGTTCTCTTGTTCTGTGCATGATGACGGAGTGTAATATACTTGACTTAAATATATGTTTCTGTTAATTCTTATTTTTATCTTCATTATAGAGTGGAATATTTTCTATGTTGAAACACTGTCTATCTTTCATTGGTTGGCTTATAAGTACATTACAGAAAATATCATATAATACTTTGTCAGTCATAAAGAACCTTCACCATCTCTGTCAAACCAATGTAGGAAAAGGTGAACTGGAATATGAATTGTCAAAGTATATTATAATGATCACTAAATAGTATACTGATGTGGGAATCTTGGACAACCTTTTATTGAAGGAATAAATATTATAATATTAATTTTGCCTAATAGTAGCATCGTAATTAGTGTATTTTAGCTTGGTCATAGAGTTTAAGATGCAGAATGCTGTGCAGAATTAAATCCGTCAGTGATGTGGATTTAAATGGTGAACCAGTGCGGTGGCCAGTTCTAGCTTAGTTACATATCTTCATCACATCTTTTAGGCTTACAGTTTAGTTTAACACCTTTATGAAAAATAACCTTTCAAGTGGAGTGCTGTTGTTAAACTTTCAATGTCAGTACTTAGGCCATTGTCAGAAACATGTGACCTGTGGCATAGATAATGCATATTCTAAGGTTACCCTATACCAGTGGCCCACTCTTGGCATTAAAATATGAAAGTATAGCTTTCCAAAAATCTTAGATGTTTTACTTATTACAGGTCTTCTTAGCCTATTTAAGATGATACATATAACTTTTTTTTTCTCTTTGTTTGTTGTAAGAGAAAACGTTTCTAACACTTTTGTTTCTTCCCTAATCTTCTGAGAAAGTTTTTCAGTAACAATTTATTGATCCATGAAATACATAAGTGATCGTGACTGGATAGATTGTGAGTAGCTGCATTAGTTGTAAAGGAAATGCAAGAGAACAGTAAAAGAAGAAACAGTCCTTTAAGCAGTAGGATTTTTATGTTAGGTATTCGTGAAACTAGGGAGTAAAAAATTGGGAAGTATTGTTTCTAATATGTGTTAGATCTGAGGAGAAGTTGATCCAGAAGTTGATATTATGAGTAACTGAAAATAAAATATATATATGAGAAGTTAAAAGTTACTCTATGGTAAGGAATGGAAATATGTTGTAGAATATTCATACAGGGGATCATGCTTTACTTTTGTTAAAGTACAGTGTATTGCTTTTTTATTACTTCATAGGAAAAGTTCAGAAAGAAATTTATTAAAATTTTATTAATTTTACTAGTGTGCCCCAAAATTCTTAACTTGTGTCATGATATGTAAATAATTCATGAGCAGTGACAGAATATCAATCATGGCTTCTATAAATGTTCTTTCAGTAC
>JAXCGZ010010831.1:5000-17577 GCA_037179515.1 Halocaridina rubra | reverse complement strand
ATATATATATATATATATATATATATATATATATATATATATATATATATATATATATATATATATATATATATATATATATATATATATATATATATATATATATATATATATATATATATATATATATATATATATATATATATATATATATATATATATATATATATATATATATATATATATATATATATATATATATATATATATATATATATATATATATATATATATATATATATATATATATATATATATATATATATATATATATATATATATATATATATATATATATATATATATATATATATATATATATATATATATATATATATATATATATATATATATATATATATATATATATATATATATATATATATATATATATATATATATATATATATATATATATATATATATATATATATATATAATATATATATATATATATATATAATATATATATATATATATATATATATATATATATATATATATATATATATATATATATATATATATATATATATATATATATATATATATATATATATATATATAATATATATATATATATATATATATATATATATATATATATATATATATATATATATATATATATATATATATATATATATATATATATATATATATATATATATATATATATATATATATATATATATATATATATATATATATATATATATATATATATATATATATATATATATATATATATATATATATATATATATATATATATATATATATATATATATATATATATATATATATATATATATATATATATATATATATATATATATATATATATATATATATATATATATATATATATATATATATATATATATATATATATATATATATATATATATATATATATATATATATATATATATATATATATATATATATATATATATATATATATATATATATATATATATATATATATATATATATATATATATATATATATATATATATATATATATATATATATATATATATATATATATATATATATATATATATATATATATATATATATATATATATATATATATATATATATATATATATATATATATATATATATATATATATATATATATATATATATATATATATATATATATATATATATATATATATATATATATATATATATATATATATATATATATATATATATATATATATATATATATATATATATATATATATATATATATATATATATATATATATATATATATATATATATATATATATATATATATATATATATATATATATATATATATATATATATATATATATATATATATATATATATATATATATATATATATATATATATATATATATATATATATATATATATATATATATATATATATATATATATATATATATATATATATATATATATATATATATATATATATATATATATATATATATATATATATATATATATATATATATATATATATATATATATATATATATATATATATATATATATATATATATATATATATATATATATATATATATATAATTTTCAACGTAATGTATTTCAAATATGACTTTGTTTACTTATAGCGTGAGAGGTGTTCATTTGATGTGTATAAAAATAGCAAAATTTTTAGTTTCTAAATAATGACAGCTTTAGTGCTATAGATTTTTTTTTTTATGAAATCTTTGATTTGCTATGCATGTGTTTATGTGTGCATGGTAAAACTTATCATAAAGTTGTTTCAAACTCATTTTCATTGTCTCTTTATGTATATCCATATGAATATATATGTGCATGAAAGTATAATATTTGTGTGTATATACGTATATGTTATGATGATAAAAAAAATAAAAATATAATAAATGTAGCAAATAAAAAAAAAAAAACTAATTTTTGCAAAATTTTTGATCTGTTATATATAAGTGCAAAAAACCAAGTGTTTTGATGCTTAGTACTAAAAGGTAGGCAAACTATCATATTTTCGATTATTATTTTACCTTTCTATTTTTCTCGGTATGTTATGTATATGTATTTGTAAAATCAAACCTAATGATAATAATAACAAAATTAATAAGATAGCAAATAAGGATACTAATATTTTTGTATTTATTACAGTTATCTTTGATGATTTGTGTATGTGCTTACATTTGTTTGCGTGTGTGTAATTAACTAATTATTCTTGTCCTCTCTCTTAGGAAAGAGAGCAAGAATATTTTCTCTGTTCCCCTGCGTACCGTAAAGGTCAACTGAGTTGAGTGGAGCAAAGGGACTGAAAATTTTCCCCTCTGTGTTTCCTTCCCTCAAAGAATCAAGATATTTTACGTTGACTGAGCCATTCCCTTATATAGAGGAATTTGGCCTTTGCATGAAAGCAAATTATGGTAAAAGATTTAGCACATATCATACACAAAAAATAATATCTATGCAAATGTTTTATATGTATCATCTGTTTGTATTCACTTCCCTCCTCCAAGTCTGTATAACTCATTACATGTTGCTTTTATCTGCTTCTCCAAGCCTACAAACTACAATGATATGATGTCAAACTACCTGACATGGTCATCATGTATTAGCAAATAACTTACTTCTTATTGTAAATATTGTAATTTTTTTTATTGATGGATGCCGTCTTATTATGTGTTGATGTACTATTCACAATATGTATGTTTTTGTGTCTGAAACTATTTCATTATTATACCGGCCAATTATAGGTATCAGAGCCTGTACAGTATGATAATGAAAGAAAATTACTATTGCAGCACGTGTGTGTGTGTAACATCTGGCTTGGGCTTTGGAAATATATATATATATATATATATATATATATATATATATATATATATATATATATATATATATATATATATATATATATATATATATATATATATATATATATATATATATAGAAGGAAATCTTCACCTGTGTAAGTTAACATAAGCCCACGGTCTTCACTACATTATCTCTGCTTATTCCAAAAGTTTAATTGGTAAAATATTGCCGTTTACTATCTCTCTGGCATATTTCATCGAATTATATATCCTCATGGAGAAACTGCGCCGCAGGTAAAAGTAATTTTACAGAAGTTAATGACACTCCGCATCCGCTGGCTTTAGTATGCAATGCTGCAAGTATGCCTCCTATCCCTTTACGCCTTCCGAGGATTTTCAATAATATCGTGCATTGACGGGGATATGGTTCTCACAAAATCGACGGTGAACGCATAGTATCTTCTAACCGAGATCCACTTCAAAATAAAATATTAAAATTGGACTTTTTTGCTTACTCATGAATAATAATGTACTAGAATGTAGCGACACTCACCGGTATTAATTTTTAGGATCCATTCAAACTCAGCCATTATCTTACTCATGAGTAATACAAACTTAGAATGGTTTTATATACATAAAGTTTATCAACTAATGGTATCGTTTTGTCTATTCTTTGAGAAAGAGATCATATTGCCATATTGTTTAATTAAAGTACGATAGTGCACTGAGGTAGAATGAGGATTTTTTTTTTATCAATCTTCGAAAGCAATCTTATCAGGTTTCCTGAAATTTGGATTCTTAGAAAACGTCTCGTAGTTCGATCTATTCATAGGAACTTTTCTCACCATACGCCTGAGTAGATAGTTCTCTATCTGTCAGTCGGCCGGCCATATATGAAGCTCCTCTACTAGCACCCTCCGCCCATCAAAGGGCTGCTGGGGACTGAGGGTCATTACATTTTGGTCAGCTATGCGTTGCTTGTGCAAAGAGTTTTCTTCCAGTTTCTCGCTAGAACTATCCTGGAAACCCTCCCCATTTATCCGGGCTTGGGACCGATACTTAGCTAAGCTGGCCCGCTTAACCCAGTGGCTGTTCGATCTATTCATATAATGATAAATTCCTATAATAGAAAGAGCATTTCCATGCTAATCTTTGTATGCCATTTTATTGGAAAAAAGCTTAATTTTGATACTAATATTATTCTTAACAATGAAGTTTGAGAAATTTATTTTTCGTGAAGATTTGATCTTAGGGTAACACTTTATAGAATGAGCTTTTGTGTGTGTGTGGGCCCTTTTCTTAATTTGTAATAATTAAAAGCAACAGAGGATGCACCAAATATTTCCAAGATCAGTCTTTGCCTACAATCTAGCTTGGATTCCTATTATATTATGATTGGCATAAGAAATTAATCTATTTTAAATTCCTAAGTCATGAAAAACAGTAAGTAAATTTTTAAACCATTGTATGAAGAAGTACTTAAGTCGTTTTTTTTAATATCATGAATGATGAATTGCTATGATCTATTCCCGTCTTGGCTAAAGTGTTTTTTATTGTTGATGTAATGGAATATTTGCTCATAATAGTGAACATGAAGTCCAGAAGCTACAACTCATATATTTATATGTTCGTGATTATAAGAAATTCACTTGTAGTGGAATTTAGTAATTACACAGTTCCCTCTCACGTTTCCATGCTACGCATGCTTTTTCTCCAAGCAAGTACATACCTTTATTGGTAGATAATGTTCAATAAGTACGTTTTATATCATACCAATGCATAACATATTCGACTAACCACTCACATTCACACAAATGAAGCACACTTATTTATTAGTCATTTTAGGTGTTTTTATATCATGGTAAAACATAATTTTTTCGAGGAACCACAGGCAAAATATTACATGTTAAGCCAATATCTAATGGATTTGAATTATAAAGAGACAAATTATTCGAATACTTGTTTAAAATGAGAGAACTATGAATACTGAAGCCTTCCCCTCAACTACTGTTATATGATAGAAATGCATAGATTTTCCAAAACATCATAAAAAATTCACTTACACGTTGCACACTCTTGGTCTGCAGTATTTATAACAAGCTCTTATAAGTTGATCATGAAGGAACAGAACACCTTATTAGCTACAGTTTCCAGCTACATTAATAATGTATGTGTTGTTATTGGTTACCAATAATATCCATTTCTAGAGTTCTATTTGGTTTCCTTGTTCGCCATAAATATGCAGCTCTAAGTAATGTTTTGTGATTTGTGATATATTCAAACCCTAATTTATTCAGCCTCTCAAAAATGTCTTTATCTTCCCCTCTCTTTGCACTTAAATTGAAAACACGCCTCTATCATTCCCTATGTGGGCAGATTTTTATATATCTTCAGCATTCCTTCTCTTTGCACTTATGTATAAGGAAACCTGTTTTTTTTCGTTCCATTTATTTACATATTAGTAAAGTTAAAGAACTCCCCTGAGACATTATATTTGTACTTATGTTTAAAAAAAAATATCATTAACTCTCCTCTTATTTGCCTATTGTTTATATATACGAAAAAATCTATTTTTGTCCTCAGTGTGTTTTAGCATTGAGTATAATAAAAATTTCTTATAACTGTACTAAAGTGCAATAGAAGCTTCTTAAATCTTTTTTGTTTCCTTGTTTGTTCATTTATGCACGTGAAAAGAATCTTTTGCGAAAATTTTATGAAGCACACCAAGCTATTTACAGTTTTGTACAAGTGAAAAATGCATTAAAATTTTTATTGTGATTGTATTTTCATTTAATTGGAACCAAACTTTAATATCTTTCTTCGTTTACACATTTATAAAATATTCTGTTGAACACTTTTTTGTATGTGAAATCCACTTATATTTTTTTACATTTGCACTTCTATAAAAGCTCAAAAATACTATAACTTATGTTTGCATATTCATCCTATCGAAAGCATCTATATCATCCCTTCTGTTTACATTCACACAAAAGAAAAGACATACACACCAGTTTATATAGGCAAAAACATTTATATTATTTTTCTTTCTTATAGCTTTATGAGAGGAAACATCTATATAGTTCGTGTAGTTTGAAATTTCCCCTAAGGAAAATTATCTGTGTCATTCCTTTTTTTCGACCATCTACTTAATCAATAAAATAATATTCACTTATATGTGTACGGTTTAATATAAGCAAAACACAAACACTCCAATATATATATATATATATATATATATATATATATATATATAATATATATATATATATATATATATATATATATATATATATATATATATATATATATATATATATATATATATATATATATATATATATATATATATATATATATATATATATATATATATATATATATATATATATATATATATATATATATATATATATATATATATATATATATATATATATATATATATATATATATATATATATATATAAGGAATAATAATGCTGGTTAGGTCTGTCTCTTTATATGGCCACATATAAGAATGCAGAGTAATTAAATATTACTAAGCAAATAAGTATAAAAATAAAAGTTAATCAAATTGCTGTAATTAAGTATTAAATCAGATTAAATCTATGAAAATTATAGATCTATTAAAACATGCAATTTAATAACTTCAGTGTCACCGAGAGAGAGAGAGAGAGAGAGAGAGAGAGAGAGAGAGAGAGAGAGAGAGAGAGAGAGAGAGAGAGAGAGAGAGAGAGAGAGAGAGAGAGAGAGAGAGAGAGGTGTGTGTGTGTGTGTGTGTGTGTGTGTGTGTGTGTGTGAGAGAGAGAGAGAGAGAGAGAGAGAGAGAGAGAGAGAGAGAGAGAGAGAGAGAGAGAGAGAGAGAGAGAGAGAGAGAGAGAGAGGCTACTGTGATAAGCAGCATTAATCAGCATTTGTCACTCGATGTCGGTAACAGAATTGCTCAGATTTATGTTGCTTCTCTAACTAACCTGCACCACAATAGAACTCGGGGTAGATGTGGAAGATTCTATGTTCTTTGTCTACAGGACTCAGAGAATTGACTTTTTATTAGCAGGTAATTTACAGGTCTTGAGACACATTTTTTTCATTATTTGCAGAGAATGTACTGTGGGGCAAAAAGCTCTCACGAAAATATTTGATATTCAGAAAATTTATTGTACTGGAAAACTAATGATTTCGAGAACATTTACTTTGTCATGCAAAGAATATATACTGTGGCGCAAAACAATCTGTTATTTTTTAATATGTTATTTTTACAAATCTACCAAAAATACAAAAGGTTATTATACCCTTATTTTTTATGTATGTTTTTTTGCTTTGCAAAAGAACAAGAATCTTGGTATAGGTCTTTTTAACTAAAGTCAAAATACTGTTGCGTAAAATGTACATGAATAAAAGAAAGAAAATATGGTTTTGTGAAATAGTAATTTAATCTACAATGAATATATTGTTGCAATAAAAAATATTGTGAACAAAATAATTAATATTCATATTGTGTTATGCTTGATGCTAGAAATTAAATTATACCTTTAGTAATTATATTGCATATTTTGCGTCTATTAGTACTTTCATGACTATTTTCTACTTATATCTAAGGCCCGATTTCTTAAACAGTGTAAACCTAGGATACCATATTGTTAGTTAGCTAGACACACACAAATGGATTTCATAAATGCATCTGACTCGGTTCTGTGTATGGTTAGGATCCCGTGCGGGATCCTAACCATACACAGAACCGCGTCTATAGATAGATAGATAGAAAATGAGATCGGCACTCCCACAGCTATGTAGGCCCTAGTTTAATACTTCTTGAAAAAAAAAGGATAAATATCAGCGAAAGATATGGTTTTGTTTATAGTGGTCATGGTTATTGCCTTAAATGTTATGGAAACGATCTCGTAACTCTCTCAGATGTAAGTGGATTCTCAGGAAATTAGAGATCCCTTCTGGCTAGTACAATGGTAACGAGCTGGCCTCGCATTCGCGAGGTCGACAGATCGGTTCCGCTTAGGACCGAGAGTTTAAGCAGTTTACTGGGATGGTTACTGCTGTGGCTGGGCACCACAGTGGGGGGCTGGGGCTTGCCCCTGCTGACGTTCTGAGGAGCATCTCAGATGGATATCAGAATTGAAACCCGGCAACCTTAAATTCACATAATAATAAAAATCTGCAGAGTTTTGGCATAGAAATGATAATATTCCAGGAGCTGTTTATTAAAGATATATAATCCTCTAAAACACAGCAAACAGGATAAGGAATATAAGTTGAACATATCGCTCTAATCACAGATTCTATGTTTGTGTGTGTGTGTGTGTGTGTGTGTATGCGTATTCTATTCACGATTTTCTATACTAATTCACAATGCGAGTACAATAGGATTTGTAACTTTAACTTTAGACAACATAAAATGCCTTTGCTATCCAATTCCTAATCTGTTTGTATCTGCCATGCAACTCGCCATAAAGAGCATCGTTGCAGGTTATCCCGTTATGGAGGTACTGAAAAGTGATACAACCAAGAATAGCAAGGTAGATTTTGTTTAATGTGACACAGGGACAGAGAAGAAAATTGCCCTCATCAATAAAGGTCCGGACACGAAGAAAACAATAAGACGAAGAAAAAATAACAGGTTAAGGACAAGGCAGATATGAGGTAATGATGCGCAATAGGAAAAGGACAGACTGAAAGAATATTCGAAGCACTGAGGACCTAGAGATATGGCAGGATTAAGGCCCAGAGATGACGATAGCTTCATTATTTAAAGGAAGCTAGGTTATAAGAATTAGAAGGGACAGAAGAAGGAAGAGACCACCAGAGTCTGGATGTGGATGGGAAGAAGCAGTCACTGCACTGACCAATGCGTGAGTTACAAATCTCCACGCAGTACTTGTGAGACGAGGCCACTTGGCGAGTGTTACGTAGCCTTAGCAGTGGGAGAGCTAAGAACTCGCCAACTCATCAGAGCAGCAGTGGAAATAGTATCAATGGAAAAGAGAATGAGATGATACTTTACGGCGAAGAGAAAGAAAATCCAGATTAAAACTAAGAGAAGGCTCATTATTGAGTCTGACTGCCTTAGATGCAACCCTATCAAGAAGATAAGTATATGAAGACGCACCCCAAGCTGTGAGAGCCTTAATCGAGGCAGGGACGGATAAGACCTATATAGATTTAGTAATGTGAATTATGTAATTTCTCCATAACAAGTTAAAGGCTATCTGGATTCCTAATATTTTAATAGAATTAAGAGGGTAAATTTCTTTAGTTTCGAAGTTACTTGGACAATCAGAAGGAGAAGGAGATAAAGAGATAGCCAGCAACTCTGTCTTAGAAGCAATACATTTAACTAAATTTTGGGTGCCCCACTCAGATACCCTCAGCAACTCGGAGTTGAGAGTAGAAGAAAAAGTGACGTGAAACTGACCACGAATAACAGATGAAGATTGTCAAAAAAAGGTATAGGAAATATGACAATCAATTGAAAAATAGGATAGCAAATTCACAGACACAATGCTGTGCAAAATTATAATTTCGTATCTAATAAAAACTAGATTAAGAAATTGAGAATAACTTATATATATATATATATATATATATATATATATATATATATATATATATATATATATATATATATATATATATATATATATATATATATATATATATATATATATATATATATATATATATATATATATATATATATATATATATATATATATATATATATATATATATATATATATATATATATATATATATATATATATATATATATATATATATATATATATATATATATATATATATATATATATATATATATATATATATATATATATATATATATATATATATATATATATATATATATATATATATATATATATATATATATATATATATATATATATATATATATATATATATATATATATATATATATATATATATATATATATATATATATATATATATATATATATATATATATATATATATATATATATATATATATATACCTACTATATATATATATATATATATATATATATATATATATATATATATATATATATATATATATATATATATATATATATATATATATATATATATATATATATATATATATATATATATATATATATATATATATATATATATATATATATATATATATATATATATATATATATATATATATATATATATATATATATATATATATATATATATATATATATATATATATATATATATATATATATATATATATATATATATATATATATATATATATATATATATATATATATATATATATATATATATATATATATATATATATATATATATATATATATATATATATATATATATATATATATATATATATATATATATATATATATATATATATATATATATATATATATATATATATATATATATATATATATATATATATATATATATATATATATATATATATATATATATATTTATATAGTAGGTTAGTAGGTGGGCCATGGCACAAGCCGTCCATCGAAAGACTATGACTGAAGGTATTAGGATGCAACTAGGACTGGTCCAGACAGTTCCAGGTTGAGTCTTCATTCAGGACGGTTCTTTCCTCTTGCCTACATCTACACTGAATATTCTGGCGTATTCATTACACATCTCTTGCTATTCCATTACCTTTGACAAGTCACAATATTCCGCACATCTGTCTCTTTTACTTTCTTTTTCCTTACATAGTTATTATTTATGGAAGTTTCACAACTAATGGGCCCCAGTACCCGGCATAGTGGGGTGCGAAGATTCTCCGGGGATCGTGTTGTCTCCACCATTGGCTTGAGGGCAGACACGCCTGGTGGTAGTAATGGTTCTGCTCTTAACCTTGCACCTCTCAATAGATCTGCTTCTTGCACTCTTCACTATTCTAACATTCGTGGGCTGAACTCTAATCTTTCATCTGTGGAACAGCACTTGGGCACTTTCCTCCCTGACCTCCTCCTCCTATCTGAAACCCAGCTGTATATACATGCTTCCACCGACCCATTCCAAATCTCTCACTATAACCTGTATACTCGTTTTCGTTCCAAAGGTGGGGTCTGTGCATACTGCAACACTAACACTCCTACTGTGAGGCTCATGGACATTGAATCTCCTGACTTTGATGTTCTCTGGCTAAAAATCTATCTCTCAGCTACCAGTATCTTCCTTTGCTTCTGCTACTGTTCTCCAAACTCCACCGAGTTTGTGTGTTTCTTTGAGTATCTATCTTCGTGCCATGACTCCTTGCTATCTTCTCACCCACATGCCGAGGTTCTCTACATTGGAGACTTCAATGTACACCACAGTGAGTGGCTTCATTCTTCTCACACTGATGTGGGAGGAAGCGAGGCCCTTGCTTTTTCTATTACTCACGATCTGGAGCAAATTATCAAACATCCTACTCGCGTTCCTGATCGTCACAAACATGCTGCAAACACTCTTGACCTATTTTTTACTTCTAGCCCTTCTAACTACTCTTATTCTTTGCTTTCCCCTCTTGGTTAATCTGACCACTCTATGATCTCAGTCTCTTCCATTTTCGCTCCTCCACCACCAATCCCTCCTACTCAGCACCGCCTCTGGCACTTTGAGCGTACCCAACGTGAAATTTTGTGTATGTTTCTCTTTGGCTTCCCATGGGATGACTACTGCTTTCAGTCCCGCGACCCTGATCAGGTAGCTATAAAAGTTGCCAAGATCATGACCGCGGGCATGGAGGCGTACATCCCCTCTTCTACAAAAACTTTTTCTCCCCATAAACCTTGGATTTACCGTGCCTGCTCCATGGCTATCCAGACTAGGAATCGGGCTCACTGATCTTACCTTGCCTCTCCTTCTGATTTAACTTACTCTGCTTTTATTATAGCTTGGAATCGCTGTACTGCTCAGATTCGAAGGTCTAAGGCTTCCTTTATAAGAAGGGTAGTTGATGACCTTAACTCCTCTCCCACTGACAAATGCTTCTGCTCCTTAGCAAAAAACCTCTCTAAAAACTTCTGTAACTCTAGCTTTCCCCCTCTCATTCGTTCTGATGGTTCTATAGCTTGCTCTCTTACTGACAAAGCCACTCTATTTAGCTCTCATTTTTCTGCCAACTCTTCTATCAACGATTCCAGCGCACCTGTTCCTCAGTCTTTTCCCCTCTCTAACAATATACCCTTCCTTATCCTTTCTTCACGCAAAGTTCATAAGGTCCTTCGCTCGCTAAAGACGAACAAGGAATCTGGTCCTGATGGTATCCCTGCAAGGTTCCTTAAGGAGTTTGCAGATGAACTGGCTCCCTTGCTTTGTCGTCTTTTTCGCCTCATTCTATCAACCAGTATCTATACTTCATCTTGGAAGCATGCTCTAGTTCAACCTGTTCCTAAGAAGGGTGACCTCTCTATTCCTTCTAACTACCGACCTATTGCCCTAACCTCTTCTATTGCTAAGGTTTTCAAAACTTTGCTTAATGCTCACTTCTTGAAACACCTTGAATCCAACTCACTTATCTCCGATCACCAGTAAGGCTTCTGCAAGGCAAGATCCACTGGTGATCTCCTGTCCTATCTTACTCAATTAAGGTCATCTTCTCTGAGGAACTATGGGAATCCTTTGTCATTGCCCTTGATATCTCTAAGGCTTTAGACAGAGTCTGGCACAAGGCTCTGTTGGCCAAACTCCCTGCCATGGCTTTAA
>JAXCGZ010010830.1:0-17612 GCA_037179515.1 Halocaridina rubra | reverse complement strand
AGAGAGAGAGATTGTGTATGTGTGGATCCATTGACGTTGATACAATCTGTACAAAAAGCGTCATTTATTAATAGAAATTCTGATTCTCAACCTTCTAGGGGGTGTCTTGCCCCGTACGCAGACAGTGTGTCAAAGGACAAAATGTCGAGAGGTCAAAGAGTTGAAAGGTTAGGTTAGGTTAGGTTAGGTTCTTTCGACACTGTCTTACTACCCTCTTGCCCCGCAGCAAATGCTTTAATAATAATAATAATAATAATAATGATAATAGTAATAATAAAAATAATAATAATAATAATAATAAGAGCAATTGTCAAATACCTTAAATGTAATAATATATAGATAACAGTAACTTTAATATTCATAAAAAAAATAATTCACATTAAATATATGTATTAAATAACTTATAAGAAATCGTATTATTTTAACTGAACATCACCGTAGCCTAAGAGGGTTCACGTACCCCTCCGTTGGAAACCACTACAATAGATAGGTATATATATATATATATATATATATATATATATATATATATATATATATATACTATATATTATATATATATATATACATATATATATAGGTAGATAGATAGATAGATAGATAGATCTTAATTATAGACTGATAATATCATTTGGGATTAATACAACAACGTACATTCTCAGCAGATGATTAATGCAACAACGGATCATCTTGTCAGTGTGTATGAACTATTTTTAAACGTGTATGTGTGTATGTATGTATGTAGGTGGGTAAATAGGTAGGTAGGGATATATATATATATATATATATATATATATATATATATATATATATATATATATATATATATATATATATATATATATATATATATATATATATATATATATATATATATACTTTTTCTATGCCTACAGCTACACTGAATATTCTTGGATATTTATCAAACATCTTTTATTATCCCTTCATCTCTGTTTCTCTTTACTTTATGTATTCTTCGTGCCCAGGCCCGATGAGGGCTGTTTTATTTTATAATTTTTCTTGTGTCACACTCAAAAAAAAAAAAAAAAAAAAAATTAAAAAAAAAAAAAAAAAAAATATATACATATATATATATATATATATATATATATATATATATATATATATATATATATATATATATATATATATATATATATATATCTATGTTAACCCACGTTTGAACTCTCTCTCTCTCTCTCTCTCTCTCTCTCTCTCTCTCTCTCCTCTCTCTCTCTCTCTCTCTCTCTCTCTCTCTCTCTCTCTCTCTCTCTCTCTCTCTCTCTCTCTCTCTCTCTCTCTCTCTACTCTCTCTCTCTCTCTCTTATTTATGATTATCAATAGAATTGCATTTATTTAGTGCAATGTGTTGTCCATTTTATTATTATTATTATTATTATTATTATTATTATTATTATTATTATTATTATTATTATTATTATTATTATTATTATGTAGTTTATGATATTTCTTCAAATATTAGACAAATCTTCTGAAACTATCACTAACACACTAAATAAACCTAAAATGCAATTGTATATTGTGTAAGTTTTTGCTCTTGCATGTCCAATGAATATTAGAAGTACAAATTACACTCTCCATCTAATTATGATTATGTGCTCTCAGGGTAACGATTACATCTGCTAAAACATGTCCTTCGCAAGAAGGCAACCGTCCTAGCCCTTAGTAGAAAAGGGAGTCCGTTACGTAAAACCGGAACATATTAACCCTATTAACTTATGTTTCATGATATAGATTGCAAATTCAGTAACTAAACTACTTAGTGAGCAGTCAGGGCTGTTAATCCTAAGACTACTCTAACTTTTAATTGGTTAGTTGAGATGTGTTAGAATGGGTAGTTTTTGGACAACATTGACAGTTCTAAGTATTAATGGCATTCACGTTTGTTTTCTCACATAAATTACAAATTCATTAACTGTCTGCTCAGCACACAGAGTTGTGTTTCCAAGAAATTTTAATCTTAAGAACATAAGAGCAGAACATCCTCTAAATTAAGAATATTTAACAAATCAAGTAATTTTTTCTAATCTGAGATAATCACAACACTTGCCTAGCTGTAGTTTTGACTGGATTGAAGCCTTCTGTATATCTTTTTCTGATTTTAGAATATTAAAACACTTGCCTAGCCTCAATATTGACGCTACTGAAGCCTTTTGCATATCTTTTGTAGTTTCATAGCATTAGAACGCTTGCTTAGCCTTAGCTTTGACAGGACTGAAGCCTCCTACATATAATTTTTTAGTCTCAGATCATGACAGGACTTGCCAAGCCTTAGTTTTGACATGACTGAAGCCTCCTACTGATTCATCTTCTAGTCTCAGATCATGACAGCACTTGCCTAGCCTTAGTTCTGACAGGACTGAAGCCTCCAATATATAATTTTCTAGTGTCAAATCATCACAGGACTTGCTTAGCCTTAGTTTTGACTGGACTGAAGCCTCCTACATTTCATTTTCTATTCTCAGATCATGACAGCACTTGCCAAGCCTTAGTTTTGATGGGACTGAAGCCTCCTACATATCATTTTCTATTCTCAGATCTTGACAGTACTTGCCAAGCCTTAGTTTTGACGGGACTGAAGCCTCCTATATTTCATTTTCTAGTATCAGATCATGACAGCACTTGCCAAGCCTTAGTTTTGACGGGACTGAAGCCTCCTATATATCATTTTCTAGTCACAGTTCATGACAGCATTTGCCAAGCCTTGATTTTGATGGGACTGAAACCTCCTATATATAATTGTTTAGTCTCGGATCATGACAGCACTTGCCAAACCTTGATATTGACAGGACTGAAGCCTCCTACATATAATTTTTTCATCTCAAATCATGACAGCACTTGCCAAGCCCTAATTTTGACAGGATTGAAGCCTGCTATATATCGTTTTCTAGTCTCAGATCATTAGAACACTTACCCAACCTTAGTTTTGACTGGACTGAAGCCTCCTATATATCATTTTCTAGTCTCAGATCATGACAGCACTTGCTGAGCCTTAGTTTTGACTAGACGGAAGCTTCCTGTATATATATATATATATTTTTTTTTTGCTCGTTTTCGATCATAAGAACACTTAACTAGCCTTAGGCCCGATTTCTTAATGAGTGTAAACCTAGGATACCATATTGTTTTTTAGCTAGACACACAAATGGATTTCATAAACGCATCTGACGCGGTTCTGTGTATGGCTAGGATCCCTTGCGGAATCCTAGCCATACACAGAACAGCGTCAGATGCGTTTATGAAATCCATTTGTGTGTGTCTAGCTAACTAACAATTTGGTATCCTAGGTTTACACTCTTTAAGAATTCGGGCCTTAGTTTTGACTGGACTGGAGCCTCCTTCATTTCTTAAATTACATTGACACAGAACAGTATCTCTGTCTTCTCAACTAACCTAAAGAACACTCAAATGATTTTTTTTCTTCTTGTTGTTACTTGTACTAACCTGCATGGTGTGACCTCGTATGAACTTTCTCCCCCCCCATGTCCAGGCTGACAACCCAACGGAGCCTGGAGAAGAACACCCCCCCTAACTACACCCCTAACGCAGCTTCATCTTCACACCCATACAGGCCTCCTGGACACGTCCTCAAGTATGATGACGACTTCCCTCTCCGGAAAACAGGTAAGATCCTTCACAGTTTTTCGTTTTAAGGTAGTCAAAAGAGGTCATTTGTCTTTTATGTACTCACTCCTACGGTCATGATTCAGAGATCTCTTGGCTATGATGAAGATCTGTCCAGGTCAAGTATCAAGACTTTTATTGGATGAATTATGTTTTATTTTTTTATTTCCATTTAGTTCTAAATGGTCAAATGCAGTCCACTGTTAGTACCTATCCATGTCAAATATCAAAACTTGTATTGGATGAAGTATGTTCTATTTTTGTATATCCATTTAGTTCTAAAAGGTCAAATAGAGTCCAATGTTAGTCACCCAACTTCAAAAAACTCCATTGTATCTATTTCCTTTTGGCTAATATATCAAGAGCCTTTGAATTGTGACTTTTCAGTTTTCAAATTCTGATATTTTTTGTGTTTTGAGTAGTGTTTGATTTTTATATTTGGTGTCGACAGAAACCCAAGATTTTTTTTAATAACAAATTTGTTAAAGCTGGAAGCATTAATATTTGTCTCATCTTTAGTAGCTGAAATTATTGAGATTTCTTCATGTTTTTGATAACTTGGAAACTTATTCTCGGTTAGATTTCATAAAAGAAAAAAGTTTTGTCTTCCATGGATTCCAAAATGGAAACGTCCTGGGTTCTTTCTCCTTGGCAAAAGCCCCAAGAATTCTGTAAATAAATTTTGGAATTCTTTTTGAAGCAAAGAGAAATTTCATTGAATTCTTCAGCTAATGAAAGGGTGTGAGGCTCTTTCCCACTGGCAGAAGTCCATGGAATTCTGCTGATAAATTTTGGATTATTATCTGAAACAAAATGTTTTATTTTAAGATTTAACTCAAATAATATTGCAGTTGTAGCTGGACTTGTCATATAGTAATCAAACCATTTGTTTCTGCTTTTGATAATAGTGTTAGCTATGTAATATGACACCCTTTTAGCCTTTGGTCGGGGTTTGAACCTAGGACACAATAATCAGTGTACTAAGGCGCAACCAACTGTACCACCGAGGGTATAAGAAAAGACAGAAACCTCCTAGTTAACTGCTGGAGCTAGGGAATGAATACACTACTGAATGTCTATGTTCTATCCTCACTCGTGGCTTGTTTTTGCCTTTAATTCAAATCCCTGCTATATAGGGATCTACAGTGTTCCAGTAGACACATTATCAGTGTGCCATGTCATGACACAATCAATTGTTCCAGCGAAGGTATAAGACAAAAAAGTAACCTCTCAGCTAACTGCTTGAACTAGAGAGTGAATGCACTCTACATACATATTTCTCTGTCTAAAGAGTCTCTGGAATTAAACTGTTAAAACCTTTGGTTTGTTTCAGTCACTGTTATTACTCTAATGTTTAAGTTTAACTTATAACTTTGGTTATAATAATTTTCTTCGGTAAAATTAAACTGTAATTCTGAAATTAAATTCTTGAATAGAATCAAGTAATTATTTTCGTGAATTAACCATATACCCTGTATAACACTTACCATAATATTTGAATATATTATTATTATTATTATTATTATTATTATTATTATTATTATTATTATTATTCAAGCAACAAGCCCATTTATAAATTCAAAGACTAAACCAGATGGCTCCAGCAAGGGAAGCATCTTAATAAGGGTAAAAAAAATGTATATATAGAATGGCACTATTACCAAATGGCACTACTCATTATTGCAATACTGGCACTATTCCTATGATGATAAAAGTGAACTATTACCATTCGTAATGATAATAATAATCCATCCTCGCACACCATCTGTCCAAACCAGGGCTACTAAAGAAGAACAAATATTTTCTCATCTAGCTAAGTTTTTTCTAGTCCTTAATATTATTTCTATAAGGCAGCTTTCACACCATAGTGGCACGTCACATGTGGCATGCCATGGCACGCCACGTGCGACGTGCCACTTTGGTGAGAAAGCGGCCTAAGTAGGATAACATAGGATGTTTTTAAAAAGCATCTTGCAATGAAATTTACTTATGTTGGAAGAAGTGTGACTTATAATTTCTGTAATTTGTGGAGTTGGGATATCACTCCAAGACAGTGAATTTTGAATCCTTAAAAATAACATCTGGCCAGAAACATCGACCCCTCATAAAAGTGGAAAAAGATGTAGACGAAGAAGAAGAAGAAAGATAATATTTTCTCCTTTCACAAGATTTAGATTGAAGACAGAGCCCATTAAAATAATTTGTGTTTTTTGGTTTTTTAACTTATGAAATATAAAATGCAAATATAATTTTTTATTAGTAAGTAAAATTTTTTAGACCAAAAGAATATCGAATAGTTAAGATAAAAGAACTTTTTTTTCTGTTTTTCCTTTGAAATTGTTTTGTAAAAAGAAAAAAAATAGTTTTGAAATTTTTTTTTCTTAATTTGGAAGTTTCATGAAATTATATTAAAAAAAAAGAAGCCGTTACAGTATTATCATAACATTTCAGCGCTATAATAACCTTTAAGCTATTAATAAATGAGTTTTCTATTTTATAGATGGCTTAATATACAGTTATATATACATAAACATACTGTATATAGTTATGCAAGTGTGTGTGTGTGTGTGTGTGTGTGTGTGTGTGTGTGTGTGTGTGTGTGTGTGTGTGTGTGTGTGTGTGTGTGTGTGTGTGTGTGTGTGTGTGTGTATAGAATTATCACTTCAAAGCAATCTGCCTAAGACCTTATCAATGGCATACCTTATATATACAAATGAAAAACAAATAAAAAAAAAACAAATAAATTAACAAGTGAAGACTTACACACGGTTCAGAAATGAAAGTTTATTTGTTTTTTTTTATTAAATTTATTTTCGCCAGTGTCATATGTTTTAAAATTAGAAGCATGTTCAAGCCAAAAATATTTTTGACATTTGCAGCGTCACGTCTTTAAGCCTTTAAGTGTTATTCAATGTCAGGGACTGTCGTGTATGTGTGTGTGTGTGTGTGTGTGTGTGTGTGTGTGTGTGTGTGTGTGTGTGTGTGTGTGTTGTGTGTGTGTGTTTTTTAATGTCGTCCAATTTCAGTAGATTTTGCTCATTATTCTATATTTTAGTCACTTGAAAAGCTTCGTTTATTAAAACGAAATCTTGCAGTTTGTAAATTATAAAAAAAAATCAATTAAAATTTCTCCTTATACATGGTGGGAAGTCATGTCTATCTATCAGTCTATCTAATTTTTTTTTTATTTGTATTTAATATCCTTAAAATGCTGTGAGCATAGAAACTTGGTCACAAAACTATGTGGTATTTGCTACAAATATATGTTATTTTTTAAAAAATATATATGTTTGTTACAAAAGTATGTTAATTTTTTCTGCAATTTCTGCATCATTTTATGAACTTTGAAACTTATTTTAAACCTTAAGTAATAATAATAATAATAATAATAATAATAATAATAATAATAATAATAATAATAATAATAATAATAATAATAATAATAAATTAATTTTACGTTAAACAAATGTGTTATAAGTACTGTTTCTGCTTCTTTTTGTATAATAATAGAACAAATTACGTAGCTTAAAAATTTAAATAGAAGTGTGTAGGGGAATTTTTTTTTACACTTCTAAAGATAATTATAGCTCTCATTATACTACATAAAATCTCTTCGTATACAATCAAACACAAATATTTACGAACAATTATATATCTAAGTGTAATATTTTACGCTTGAGTGGTAGGTGTGTGTGTGTGTGTGTGTTTTTTTTTTTTTTTTTTTGAGAAATTGTAGTTTTGGATTTTATTTTTTTTTATGATCTTACTATTACACCAACAGGTTAGGTTAGGTTAAGTTCTATAACTCAGAGGAACTGTTTTTACCTACAATTCTTTTTTTTAAATTGTAGTTTTAGATTTTATTTTTCTTTGTATGATCTTACTACTACACCGACAGGCTAGGTTAGGTTAAGTTCTATAACTCAGAGGAACTGTTTTTACCTACAAATCTTTTTTTTTAAATTGTAGTTTTAGATTTTATTTTTCTTTGTATGATCTTACTATTACACCGACAGGTTAGGTTAGGTTAAGTTCTATAACTCAGAGGAACTGTTTTTACCTACAAATCTTTTTTTTTAAATTGTAGTTTTAGATTTTATTTTTCTTTGTATGATCTTACTATTACACCGACAGGTTAGGTTAGGTTAAGCTCTATAACTCAGAGGAACTGTTTAGTACCTACAATGTTAATATCAGAATCAAATAAATTATATAAATTAGCCTCCGTTGTGAAGATAAAGTAAAAATCACATTTTAACCTGATTTTTGGTTAAAATAAGTCATTGTTTTGAAAATACATTTTTCTTCATAATTCACACAATACAGAAATACCCTTGACGAGTTCATTAGCCCATTACTGTATTTCCATTAACTCCATTACTGAAACTGCCATAATCGTGCAATTTTACCATTTTTAAATTAATATCTACAGGTAATCTAACCCACTGTTTAGTTAATATATAATTTTTGAATATTAATAGTGTCAGTTTGTGTAGTAATTAGTATTTTCACTAATTATATTAATTGTGTTCTTTGATTATATTAATTGTGTTCTTTGATTATATTAATTGTGTTCTTTGATATACTAACCTCTTCCTGAACCTAATTCTTGTAGCTTCCGAGCCCAATATATGCTTAAAAGCACGGCACAAGCAACGCGTCAGTAATGACCGACGTCCATCGCCGTTGGTCCGACGTAAAGATCGCCCTCCGGGACCGATCAAACGCCGGCAGACGTATACAGGTAAGACAGAGACGTACAGGTACAAGTAATTTTTTTTTTTAATCAATGTGTGGATTATTCCCCTCAGGGGGGGAGCAAAAATACCTCCTCCCTGTTTCCCTACATGTCGTGAAAGTCGATTGAATTGGGCAATGTTTGGGGACTGGTATTTTCCTCCTCAGGAGTTTAATTTTTTGCTTTGACTCAGTCACCCCATTTATAAGAGGGTGTAAGGCTTTTAAGATATAGGTAGAGATTATTAAAGAACATGCAGGTAAATGTCAAGCCTCTTGGCAGAAGACCCTGGCTCGCATCCCCTGTGGTTGACCTTAGCAGTATGGAGAGGGATTTGTGGACAACTAATATCCCCATGGTGCTGAGAGGCATTTTTAGGGTAAATTGGCCTTTGTTGAATGTGTGTATGCTTTGATTCGGCCAACAACCTCTATATCACTCAGGTTTTTTATCACTATGTACTGAATATACAGCAACTGTATATTATCAAATATGTATTACATAACACTATAGATTATTCAGTCATACAAATACTACATCTTTATCATAGTTGTATTCTGTTTCATCATTGATCTGTAACAAGGACTGTATATCATATAGATTGTGCTCGAAGAACCTCTGTTATACAGTTTTGATATTTGGTAAAGGTAGAACATTAGAAACCTCACCTCATAATTTTCAGTCAGTTGTTGGTAAAAGTAGAGCATTAGAAACCTCAGAATTTTCAGTCAGATGTTGGTAAAATTGGAGCATTAGAAACCTCAGAATTTTCAGTCAGTTGTTGGTAAAATTAGAGCATTATAAACATAGAATTTTCAGTCAGTTGTTGGTAAAATTAGAGCATTAGAAACCTCAGATTTTTAAGTCAGCTGTATCAGAATTTTCAGTCAGTTGTAGTATTTTGTGATCTTGCATCGTACCGCCAAGGAACCCAATCTAGAAGCTAGTGAAATGGAGTAGAAATGAGAAATACTATACGCACTTGAATCTCGCCCTTGTAGTCTGTCCATTTTTCTCTCTCTTAGATCTGTAATCTGTTGTTCTTCTTCATTGCAGTAGACAGCGCGTCGACTCCAGACAGTGGTCAGAGTTCACCACCAAATGGATTGCCTGCATCGAGGTCGTCCTCAGGGTCGACGCCCATACACGAAGAAGGGGGTGGTTCTCCTTACGGAGCATTAGGGGGAGGAGGTCAAGGGTCTTGTTCTGACCTCACCCTCTACTCCTCGCCATCCCTTCCCAACATTTCTCTTGGCCGTCCGCCACATTCCACACAACCTGTAAGTCTAAATATTTATTCTTTTCAATTTTATTAACCCTTTTTATTAATGATTTTGGCAGTATTACAGAGTTTTGTTATCTGAGATTTCTTGTGATATTATATTAGAAATTATTTTCACCAATGGCTGTTCAAGCTATTAGCTCGATATGAGAACATGGGTTCTACGTAACTTTCAGTCCCTCAATTAACTCTAAAAACTTGACTGAAACTTTTAATCAGAGTTTTCGAATTAATTTTCCTCTCTACCCTGGAAATCCGGAGACCCTGTTACCTCATAGATAAAAACCATTTTACATACTTCAGAATTGTCTAGTGACAAACACGGGTCTTGTGAACTTTGCTTTCAAGTGTTACAAACAAACAACATTTTGTCTTGGACAAAATCTGGAGGTTAAGACTAACTTTGCTTTCAAGTGTTACAAACAAACAACATTTTGTCTTGGACAAAATCTGGAGGTTAAGACTAACTTTGCTTTCAAGTGTTACAAACAAACAACATTTTGTCTTGGACAAAATCTGGAGGTTAAGACTAACTTTGCTTTCAAGTGTTACAAACAAACAACATTTTGTCTTGGACAAAATCTGGAGGTTAAGACTAACTTTGCTTTCAAGTGTTACAAACAAACAACATTTTGTCTTGGACAAAATCTGGAAGTTAAGAGTAACTTTGCTTTCAAGTGTTACAAACAAATAACATTTTGTCTTGGACAAAATCTGGAAGTTAAGACTAACTTTGCTTTCAAGTGTTACAAGCAAATAACATTTTGTCTTGGACAAAATCTGGTGGTTAAGACTTTTAACCTTGTTCAGTGTCAGTTGACATCAAAAATAGACCCATCAGGAGACTGAAAGAGTCAGTCGATTCCAAAGTAAATATCAAGAAGAGGTGTTTATAGCATCCCTTTATTGTTTACTCTTGTTTATTATCGTTTATTTTGACCACTAAAATGACATTTTCGAGCAGAACTGTCTCCCAAAGTAAACACTGAATGATAAACTTGATTTCATAATTGTGTATTGTTGATCAAATAAACTATTTCCTTTACCACCAACGCATGGCAGTCTTGACGTTTATGAAGATGTTTTCTCTTGATTTTTTCCGCTTGTGTATCATTATTTTGTGATGTTTTATTGTTCTAGGAATAAATCTTCTTATTTTGCATTAAGTGACATTTTCATGACATTTCTTCAGATGTTTGCTTCCGATAGTTGAGTATTTATAGCATTGTATATTTCCGTTTGCCCTTGAGAAAGGGTTGAAAGCTTGATTTATTGTTGAACTCCGTGGCATCTTTACTTCGGGTTCTTTAAAAGAACACTTTTGACTGCACAGTGTGTGTGGACAGTATCTCCTGTTCCGGTTTTACGTCACGGACTCCCTTTTCTACCAAGGGCTAGGACGGTTACCTTCTTGCGAAGGACTTGTTTTGGCAGATGTAATCCTAACCTCAGACCATGATGGGGCGCGAACCCTCGACCTGACGCCTCAGAGTTGTGGACATTACTGCTTGAGCCACGGTGACTACGTGTGTGTACAGTTTTATTCTTGAATTATTTTTAAAGTCCTCCTTTCAGTATATTGAGGTGTTAGGGAGGGCAACCACCCATAGTTCCCCAGCTCAGATCTGTCTGTCCACCCCCATAGTGGGGACTAATGGCGACACATAATGCTATTGGGTATTTATTCAAGTTTTGGGTTTATACCAAGTGGTGTTATCAAATTTTATTGACAGTTAGATAAAATGTTTTTCACTAGATTGGAATTCCTGTATATTTGATTTCACTGCTGTCTGGACTGTGGGGTCCGTGATAGCTCAGTGGAAGAGTGTGCAAGTTGAGAAGTGGCAGATTTGAGTCTGTTTCCACCGTGGGGCGTAAGAAAAGGCATACAACCTAAATCCCCCGCGATGTGCCACTTTAGTGTGAAAACGGCCTTAGATATGATTCTTGTTACTTACGTTTTTTTTTATCTCCAATTTAGAAATGTTATTCCAATACCTTCAAGTTTTTGTAGAGATATTGGAGTGTTTGACTCAAAAAGTGATACTCATTAACCCTGCTGAGTTGTGAGGAAGTAGGAGATAATGCACCATTTTACCCAAATTAAGTCCTCATATGAATGAAGGTGGACACGTATTTTGGAGCTGGGAGGTTTAGGCTAGATCCCCTTAGTGACACACCACTGTAGGATCAAACCTGTGTTAGTCGCTTCTCTGCTTGTGCGCTCTACCACCGAGCTGCAACAATGGACCCTATCAACTTTATTTTCCAAGTCCTCGCCATGTTTATGTAGGACGTCCACATTTACATCTTGTAACAAAGCACTAATTAGATTCATTTTCATATTTTCTCCCTAAGAACGAGGCAAGCTCTGAAGCAAATCATTTAGTATAGATAAAAAGTCAGTATTTTTAATTATTGTACCATCTTGGTATCAGTAGTCACGGTGGCTCAAGCGGTAGCGTCCGTGACTTTGAGGCATCAGGTCGAGGGTTTGCGCCCCCGTCATGGTTTGAGGTTAGCAAGGGCATGCGCTCAGGGTAACAATTACATCTGCCAAAACAATTCCTTCGCAAGAAGGCAACCGTCCTAGCCCTTGGTAGAAAAGGGAGTCTGTGACGTAAAACCGGAACAAAACAAGAACCATCTTAGTATCAGATATTTATCCACCCCATAATTGGAATTAATAGTGACTTAACAACGACAATATTTCATTCTGTTTTAATATAGAAATGAATCATATGCTTATTTTGTACATTTATGTTTATCCTTATATTTCTTTAGCAGTTTGTGACACCTGGTCATTTTGGCCTCATGCCAAATTTAGGACAACGATGAAATACCTAACAACCCAGAAGGTCCCAGTTCCCTCTTGATAAGCTGATGTCTATAACTTCTCATTACCAGACCCATAATAAGAATTTTTGTCCAGTGACAGTAGTAGTAAAGTAGTTGGAGCACTTGACTGTGGAAGTGACAGATTCATGTTCGAGCCCACTGTGGGGTAATAGGAAGTGCATCCTGCCTTAATTTCCCTGCTTCAACCTGTCTGTGTCATCCCCCATTCAAATATGGATTAATAGTGACATAAAATGGCTAACAACAACAGCTGATTGCCCCTGTTTGATTAGCAGTTGGGGTCATTGTAGTACAGTATCCTCATGAGTTCGGTCTGCACTTAAGGCAAAAAATGCCCCAAAATGACCATTTTGCATCTTTTATGTCAAGAAAAGACATAACCAACAATAAACTAGTAAATAAAAAACATTGTTGAAATATTAGTGATGAGGTTTTCTTGTAAGGCATAATTTAGAACAGTTTTGTCTGCCAAATATCTTCTTCCTCTTCTTCTCCTCCTCCTCACGCTTTTAATTTATTCATTTCTCGACACGAAGCAAGAAGAAAAATGGCTTATGTATATTTTTAAAGTGAGTCATCTTGAATATTAATAGAATATTCATTACTCTTTGCATGTTTGTTTTAAGAGGTGATGCACTTTGAGTAGGGAAGTAATATTAACATGTTATGCGCTCTGTTTGTTAATCTTATTTTTTACTCGTGTTTCGAGAGCAAAGTCCTTTGCAAGAAGGCACCATCCTAGCTCTCGTAGGAGAGGGAGTCTGTAACGTAAAACCGATCACATTCGAGCGACAAGAGGAAGTGCAGTGCTTCAAGCACTACTCTGAAATTGACAATTTTGTGTTCGAGCATTCAATTTTTAATTCCCCTGCTCCAATCCGTCAGTGTCCACCTCAATTTTGTGTTCGAGCATTCAATCTTTAATTCCCCTGCTCCAATCCGTCAGTGTCCACCTCCTCAGACAGGGACTAATAGGTACACAAAAAACGTAAAGTTGTAACTCACTTTGTTACTCTAATTCCTTACACATGCTTTGAGAATGAAGAGGAAAAGCCATAGTTATTTGAGGAGGTGCAGTGAATAAAGCGCTCGACACGGAAAGTAACAGACCCGTGTTTGAACCCACCGATGGATGTTAGGAAAAGCATCTAGCTTTAATTTCCCATTCCAATACCTGTATGTGTCCAACCCCATTTGAGTGGGGAATTAATAGTGACACTATTAATAGTGACTAGTGACACTATTAATAGTGACACTATTAATAGTGGCAATATATGCAGTGAAGGCTATAATGAAAACCTTAGTATGCATGACAAGGGAAAGACTCTTATGGCAATGTGTCCTTATTTCCTCCACTTCAGCCTGTCTGTAGCCACCCCCATTTGAGTAGTGGACGAATAGTGACTGCATATAGTGAAGCCCAGAATGAGAAAAACCTTAGTATGCATGACAATGGAAAGAATCATTCGGACATTCATCCTTATTACCCCAGTTCCAACCTATCTGTGGCCACCCCGGTTTGAATGAGAGATTAAGATTGTTCCGGTTTTACGTCACGGACTCCCTTTTCTACCAAGGGCTAGGACGGTTGCCTTCTTGCGAAGGACTTGTTTTGGCAGATGTAATCGTTACCCTGAGTGCATGAATGGGCGATTATTGTCATTCAAACAAAGGTTTTTCTCATTCTGGGCTTCACTGTATACAGTGTCACTATGAATGGGAGATTAATAGTGACACTGTATACAGTGAAGCCCAGAATGAGACTAACCTTTGTTTGAATGACAATAGAAGAGCCTTACAGGGGCAAAGAATCTTGTATTGCCATGACGTCATTGGTCATCACCAAGTAGCGTCATGAGATGCCGGAGTATTTTTTTTCATCGGGAGGAAGAGCGCCAAAAAAGTGCCTAGTTTTGACCCCCCCCCTTTGACCTTATTAGGATATTTGCACCTTTTGAGAGATTTAATAACATATTTTTTATTAGGTGGAGCAGTAATAATAATAATAATAATAATAATAATAATGCATTTCAATAATGTAGTCTCTGTGGCAAAATGGTAGCGTTTGCGACCCTGAGGCGGCATGGACTGAGGTTAGTAAGAGCATACACTCAGGGTTACGATTACATCTGCCAAAACAAGTCCTTCGTAAGAAGGCAGCTGTCCTAGCCCTTAGTAGAAAAGGGAGTTTGTGACGTAAAACCGAATCCATCCAAGAATGCATTTCAATGATAGCTTCCTTTAGAATATATGTCCCACCTCATCCTCTTCGAAGCGACCCAGTTGGTATTTTAAGTTCGAAACGAGTCGATAAATGTCTTTTAGGGACTCGTAAAATACCCATCATTTAATATTGATTTATTTTTTTCCCTCTGATCTGACTCTTCTTTCCATTGGCACAGCCTGGCTTCATCATTAATTAATTTATAAATAGTCTTGGCACTTAATTGCTCTTGAGTTATATTTGTATACTAAGACGCCAGCCCGTCACGATGAAGGTTATAAAATATTCTCTCTCTCTCTCTCTCTCTCTCTCTCTCTCTCTCTCTCTCTCTCTCTCTCTCTCTCTCTCTCTCTCTCTCTCTCTCTCTCTCTCTCTCTCTCTCTCTCTCTCTCTCTCTCTCTCTCCTCTCTCTCTCTCTCTCTCTCTCATTTTCATCATCATCATCGATAATATGAATATATAACAATGCTTCCAATGGCCTCCTAAGATAAATGAGGATAGAACTTTTTCAGAGTTTATATATAAGTACAATATTAGCATTATGTAGAAATTATTATTATTATTATTATTATTATTATTATTATTATTATTATTATTATTATTATTATTATTATTATTATTATTATTATATTCTTTTAATACTTGTTGATCTTTTCTCAAAGGAAAGTAATTATTTTGTGTCTAATAGTTCTAGATCAGAAGCACATATTAAAATTATCTCCAAAACTTGTATGTTCCCTCATCATCTCTATCTATATACATGAGTCATTTCTTCCCTTGTAAGGGGAGTAGCTTAGTCAAGGCAAAATACTCTGACTCTCTGGGAAGAGAAAATACAGAGGAAGGGACTCCCAGTCCCCCCGCTCTGCCCCATGTAGTCGACTCTTTCGACATGCAGGAGAACATGGAGGAAATATTCTAGCTCCCTTACATATTCGCGAATGATTCTCTTGGTATTTAAAAATAGCTCTTTTAAGACTCCTGATTGCCGAGTGGTTAGAATACTTGACTTGGAAGTTGTCAGACTCGCTATCAAACCCACCGTGGGAGTGCTAGGAAGGGCATCCAGCTTTGATATCACACCACACTTTATCTGTGTCCACCCCCCCATAATGGAGTCTAATAGTGACATATAAAACAGGTGTGATTAATCATTTTAAAATATCTGTCTCATGGCTTAGATATTTAGTAACGGAAATATAAAAACATATCTGATGGCATGCAAGAGTCAATGTATGACGTGAGGTCTTCATACCATGTTTTGATGTGGTGTTATGTGTCACTATCGATCCCCATTTGAATTGGGGTGGACACAGATATGAATACCATGTTGATGTCCTTGTTTGCTGTATTATGTGTCACTGTTAAACCCAGTTCAAATGGAGGTGGACATGAACAGGTTGGAGCTGATCATAAATACTGGATGCTCTTCCTAACATCCTACAATGAACTCAAACATGGGTTTGCTTCTTCCAGAGTTGAGCATTTTAACCACTTCACTACCACAGTGTCTTGTCATTATTGAAAGAGAAGTTATTTTATTACAGAGATTTTTTTTCAAATTTTTTTAAAGTTATTTTGACCATCTGTATATCTCTGTTAAAAATGCTAATCTGAAATGCGAGTAATGTATGTTGCAAGTAGTCTTTTTGTTTTTAATTGTTTTTAATTATTCTCTCTTTTTGTAAATTTTGTGTAAAATTCTGTTTTGTATGAAACAGACGTCAAAATCAGTCCTTATTAACAAATTTACTTTTTGACAATTATGGTAGCTTCGTAGAAAAAAAAATTACGAAATTTGCCTCGATATATGTGAATATTCTCTAGAAATATATATGTAGAATTGACTCAAACTCACATGATACCACAAGTGATACAGATTATGTCCAGTACCTGTACTGCTTACAACAATCACTTACAGTACCTCAAGTTATATTGACCATGTCCAGTACCTACACAGCTTAAATCACACGCATAAGGCCATATTGTGCCACAGGTGATACGTATCATTACTGATATATATACTGTTTAAATCAAACACATACTTTACCACAAGTAATATGGATCATGGTTGACACCTGTGCTACTTAATCACACACATATGGTAGCACAGTTGATACATATGTCCAGTACATATACTATTTATATCAAACACATACAGATCATGTCAGATACATGCCCAGTTTAAATCAAACACATACTTGTTCTCTGCTACAGGTAATATAGATCATGGTAGATACCTGCACTATATGTATGACACGCATACGATACCGCAAGTGATACATATGTCCAGAACCTACACTGTTTAAACAAAAGCCATTAGGAAATACAAGTTTTACGGAGATCACGGCTAATACCTGCACTGTTTAAATTGAACACACATGATACCACCAGTAATATGGATCATGTCAGATACCTGTACACTTTAAATCAAGCACATGATGTACCATAAGTGATATGGATCATGTCTGATACCTGTAGGGTTTCAATTAAATTCATTCGGTACCACAAGTAATACAAAGATCGTGTCCATTTCCTTTACCATTTAAGTCGAACTCATGCTGTACCATAAGTGATGCGGAGATCATATACAGCGCCTGTACGATTTAAATCTTGAAGTTGTTTACATTAGTTAATCTGTGGCCTCATTTTGGCTTTACTTGTCTCGAAAGTAATGAATTTAATGTTTATACTAATCATTTGTATAGAAATGTAACTTAATTTTTTAAATCGACTGCTTTGGTTAGAAATATTTTTTATTTAATGAAACCTGTTTTAATGTAAACACTGTTCCACTATTTACTCCCTACATTGCTAATGGTGTAGGCACTGAACCAGTCAAGTAGACCAAGTCTAACAACCAC
>JAXCGZ010010829.1:5000-15000 GCA_037179515.1 Halocaridina rubra | reverse complement strand
TTAAGGACAACTTTAGCAGTAAACTTCAAGCTATGAACCATAATGTAGTTGTTAGCAAAATTGAACCACATACACACGGTTTTATGCCTGTTGAATAAAAAATAACAAACGAAACACGCACACACACACACATTGTCGAGTAATATCGTATCATCGCGGAGTCAATAATCTCTGTTGTCTTGGTATTTCTGCAAAAATATGGTTGGAGCCCTGGATGGGTTTCCTAGATAAGTATTTGGATCTCAGCCCAATACTTAGAATTATCGGCTTCTTGGAGACCTCTGATTACTAAGGGATTAATGTGCCATGGGGGGGGGAGGGATTGACCTCTGCGAGCGTTTCCTTTCTTAGTGACAAGTGTTTCTAGATTTTAAAACGTCATTTACTGCTGATTAATATACCCATAAACGATATATATAGATAGATGTTTAAATTATTAATAGACATGGACATATATGGCCTCAAACATTAGAAAATAAAAATGTATCATGGTTGAAGAAATGGCTTCAATGGAAATTAAGAAAGTGTTAAGCAAACGAGAATTAAGTTTTAAATTTTAAGTATATAGTCAATGTACTTTGCTTTGACTCAGCTACACCCCCCCTTACAAGGGGGTATGAATGGGTCATGTGTATAGATAGATAGAATTAAGAATTATAGCAAGAAATTATAATTAACAAATACATTGACACATAAAACGTTAACAAATCAAATTAACAAATGTTCATAGGCTAATGACCTGACTGACCACTCTTGACCACACGAGATCCCTTATCTTTGAATCTTTCTTTCCCATGAAATACGGCCAAAAAGGATAAAAGTTCTAACTGTTTGTGCAAAAGCGGACAATTCCCCCTTTACAATATTTAAGTGAAATATATCATATAATAATGAAATATTCAGTGTGAACAATTTACTTTTTTTTTTTTACTTGAATAGGTTGAGTTTGAATAAGTTAGGGTAGGTAAGGTTAGGCTCATTTGTTTTAAGGGGCAGTTTTCCTAAGCTGGCATTGTCTTATAGACAGTTGTCCTATAAGGGGCAATTCTCGAATGGGTGCAATTGTCCAATGGGGCATATGTCGTATTTCCCTTTGTTATATCTGTTCTCTTTCACTTTACTCCTTCTAGAGAGTAAAACTCTACAACAGTGTAATTTGCTTTTTTATGAATGGACACATATGTGACTGTCCTTTAGTTAAAAAGAGTTCAATATCTTCTCTATGACAGGGGTAGTAAGGTCTATTTTTTCTTATTATCTTTGTTTCTCCCCCCTACCAAGATAATAGTGTTGCACTTTCTAATACAGCACTAAAAACTCACTTTTGTACATCACTCCCAGAATAGGCACCTAATGTACCTAAATTCCAGATAAAGCACCCGCTTACAACCTCAGTCCCAAATTAGGCAGCTTCCAATGAATTCCATAATAGTGGCCGCTACGGCGGCCGAGTGATAGGAGCAACTTTGATTCGTCAGGACATATGTTCGAGACCAGCCACGGTTTGAAATTAGAAAAAGAATTCGCTCAAAGCAAAGGACACACTGCTATTTCAAAGTCCTTCGAAAGAAGGCACCGTCCTAGCCCTTAATAGATAAGGGAGTCTCTGACTTAAAACCAGATCATGAATGCATAACATATAAACACGTTGAATACTAAATTCATTTTTAGGTTGCATTAACCTAACACAACCTATCCTAGCCATACACGTGCCTCATTCCCACATTATGTTCCTACCTTTTGCTTCAATCCCAGATGAAGCACCTATACATGACCTCGAGAGTCTGTTCGGAAATGCATGAGTTTTTCATATTTTTACTCCTTCATTTGACTTAATGATGCATAAAAATTTTTTAAGGAGAGTTGAGCATTTCCATTTGGATGCATGTATTTATTCAATTTGTGGAGAAGCATTCGAACTAGGGTCGAATTTATACTGAATGTTTATTAACTTACCATTTAAAAAAAACAACAACAGCGTATGCAATTCATGGAGAAGAAAAATAGAGGATAACGTCTTAAGTATTAAAATGTGGAAAAAAAAGAAAGAAAAGAAAAAATATATATATATATTTGTTTGTGCGTATATATATATATATATATATATATATATATATATATATATATATATATATATATATATATATATATATATATATATATATATATATATATATATATATATATATATATATATATATATATATATATATATATATATATATATATATATATATATATATATATATATATATATATATATATATATATATATATATATATATATATATATATATATATATATATATATATATATATATATATATATATATATATATATATATATATATATATATATATATATATATATATATATATATATATATATATATATATATATATATATATATATATATATATATATATATTATATATATATATATATATATTATATATATATATATATATATATATATATATATATATATATATATATATATATATATATATATATATATATTATATATATATATATATATATATATATATATATATATATATATATATATATATATATATATATATATATATATATATATATATATATATATATATATATATATATATATATATATATATATATATATATATATATATATATTTGTGTGCGCGTGTATATATATATATATATATATATATATATATATATATATATATATATATATATATATATATATATATATATATATATATATATATATATATATATATATTTGTGTGCGTGTGTATATATATATATATATATATATATATATATATATATATATATATATATATATATATATATATATATATATATATATATATATATATATACTCCAAAATACACATGAAACTAATCTTAATTATAAATTGTTCATATTCTGAACAATTCTTCTCATGATCTTTATTGCTGTACAGTCTAAACTTTTACCGTAATATTGAAAAATTACATAAGAACATAAGAATAGAGGACACTGCAACATGCCTACTGGCACACACGAGGCAGCTCCATTTTTGAATTGTATTTTCAGCATGTCTAACCTATTCTATTCTACTCTACTTATTTATTCTATTTTTCTTTTTATGATTTTTCTAATAAGCACTAACCTATTCATACCCACCCTACCTCTGTCATATGTCTATCTAATCTACATTTGAAGGTGTCTAAGGTATTGGCATTTACTATCATACTAGGAAGCTTGTTCCATGCATCAGCTACTCTATTACCAAACCAATTTTTACCAATTTCCCTTCTGAACCTAACTTTATCAAGCTTAAATCCATTATTACGAGTTCTGGTTTGATCATGAATTTTTAAAACTTTATTAATATCTCCCTTGTTAATCCCTTTAAACCATTTATACACTTCAATCATATCCCCCCTAACTCTTCGCCTCTCTAGAGAATGTAGATTAAGTTTTTTAATCTGTCCTCATATGGTAGATTTCTGATATTGTGTATCATCTTGGTCATTCTTCGCTGCACTCTCTCCAAGGATTCAATTTCCATTCTATAATAGGGTGACCAGAATTGCACAGCATAATCTAAATGGGGCCTAACTAATGCAAGATAGAGCTGCAAAATAACTTTTTCCGTCCTATTGCTGACGCTTCTTGAGATAAATCCTAAAATTCTGTTTGCTTTATTTCTGACTGCTGTGCATTGCTCTCTTGGCTTAAGACTACTACTCACAAGAACTCCCAAATCCCTTTCACACTGAGAACTCATGATTTCATGGTTATTTAGCTTATAACTAGTATTGTCTTTTATAGTACCCATTTTAACTACTTTACATTTTTCAACATTAAACTCCATTTGCCATTTGTCCGACCATTCAGATAATCTATTTAGATCTTCCTGTAAAGCATGAATGTCTTCTTTTCCATTTATAGTTCTACCTATTTTAGTGTCGTCTGCGAATTTACTTAGGTTACTACTGATATCCGAATCCAGATCATTTAGATATACGATGAATAATAGGGGACCCAGTACCGAGCCTTGTGGTACCCCGCTAGTAACCGAGCCCCACTCTGATTTCTCTCCATTTATGCAAACCCTCTGTTTTCTGTTTTTTAACCATTGTTTGATCCATCTGAGCACAGCTCCTCCTATACCATGAGCTTCCAGCTTTTTAACTAATCTTTTGTGAGGAACTCTATCAAAAGCTTTGCTAAAATCTAGATATATTGTATCATATTCTTTGCCACAATCTACTGCCTCGTAAACTTCTGAATAAAAAGACAGTAAGTTTGTAAGGCACGAAAAACCCTTAAGAAACCCGTGTTGTGAAAGTTTTATCAGTCTGTGTAATTCTAGATGTGCCCTTATTTTATTTGCAATTATGGATTCTAGAATCTTACCCACTGTTGACGTTAAACTTACCAGCCTATAATTATTCCTTTTAACACGTTCTCCTTTTTTAAATATTGGTACCACATCTGCCAATTTCCACTCCATGGGTACCGATCCTAATTTTATTGAATTATTAAATAATGCAGTTAGAGGACAACTAAGCTCTTCCTTGCATTCCTTTAATATTCTAGCATATATTCCATCAGGTCCCGGAGATTTATGAGCCTTTAATTTATCTATTTCTTTTATTACCTCCTCTCTCGTAATATTTATTGAACTAAGTATATTATCGGGACTGTCTCTGTAAATGGATTCTACTTCCGGAATATTTTCCAAGTTTTCATTTGTAAATACAGATAAGAAATAATCATTTAAACATGTACACATCACTTTATCGTCATCTGTGATATGGCCATTGGCTACTTCAATTGGTCCGACTTTTTCCTTAAATTTTGTTTGATAATGTTGATAAAACCCTTTAGGATTTTCTTTAGCTTCTCCTGCTATTCTAACTTCGTATTTTCTTTTCGACTCTCTAACTATCTTTTTAACTTCCCTGTTTAACTGTATATATTGCTGCCTCACCTGCTCTTCACCTCTTTTTAGTTTCCTGTATATTCCTCTTTCAATACCTATAAGATTCTTTATTCTATTGTTCATCCATTTAGGGTCATTTTTTCTTGATCTGCAATGTTTCATGGGAATATAGTCTCTCTGACTATTCTTAAGAGTCATGACAAAATTGTTATATTCCTCATCCAAATTTATATTAACTGACGGGCTGCTGTTCTTTCTTGTGAGAGAATTTAATGTATTGATCTTATCTTGTGATAATCCTTGGCATGTGGTACTCAAATTTCGGGGTAATCCGCTACCTGCGACCTGACCTGCTGGATTAACTACCCACATCTGTACCCCAGAAATCCCTTCCCATACCTCATTAGATAATTTAGTTTTTAAGCCCTCAAAATCTCCTGCTCTAAAGTTTGGAACAATATTCTTATTTTCCTTTATAGTTTCCTTGAAAATTATGTTAAATCTAATGGAATCATGGTCACTGTTGCCCAATTTTTCACCAACTTCTAAATTTGTAACCATATTCTCTCTATTACTAAGAACTAAATCTAGTGTATTCACCCCCCGTGTTGCTTCATGTACATGCTGAGAAAGGAAATTGTCTTCTACTACTTCCAAAAACTCCTTAGAGCTACTATCACCTGTTATGGTTTCCCAGTTAATATGTCTAAAATTAAAATCGCCTACAATGCAAACTCTATTTGACCTGCTCACTTTAGAAATTTCATCGTATATAACTTGCGACTCTATATTATCTAGATCAGGTGGTCTGTAGACTACTCCTACAACTAGACTTTCTATATTATTTTTAATTTCAACCCATAAGGTTTCTGAATTTAGATTTGTCTTAATTCCAGACTTAATGCAGCTTCTGAGGCTATCTTTAATATACATAATTACCCCTCCCCCTCTTTTATCTGCACTACGAGCAGCATTATAAAGTTTATATCCTGTAATTATGTACTCAGCTTTAAGGTGTTTGCTTTCTAAATTAATCCAACTTTCACTAATGCATATTATATCCGGTCTCTCACTACATACTATGGCTCTCAGTTCTTCTATCTTGTTACCTAAACTACGGCTATTTGTATAATATACTTTTAAACTTTCTCTAGCTTCACCCTTCTTGTGGCTATTCTTTTTGTTAATATTTGTTCTATGTAACAAATGGTTCTTATCCTTAGACTCCCAGTTATTTGACCCACTATTTACTGAACCCTTACTGACTAATTTCTCTGCACAAGTATTAATCATTTCATTATTTGTGTCTAACAAAACCCCCCTACCTCTCTGTCTATCATACCAGCCAATACCGAGACACCTGAATTAGAAAGATGCACTCCATCCCTTGCATGCATATGCTTACGACTAGTGAAGTGATCCCACCCGTCTATAAAACCTATATTATTCTCCCGACAGAAGACTTTCATCCTAGCATTTACTCCTATAGCTCGAGACCACCACTCTGAACTTTGGCTAAGCCTAGGGAGAATACCACACATCACAGGAACTGCACCCCTTTTCCTAATCTTATCCAGGGCTTGTCTATACAACCTAAAAAGTTTATATCCAAATCACCACTCCATCTTACAATTCCCGATGATATTGATGTGAAATAAAGATTACCTGAACTGATCTATATAGGAATCAGGTATTAAGCACTAAAAACGCTAGGATGAAAAGTTGGTAGATATTATAATAATAATAATAATAATAATAATAATAATAATAATAATAATAATAATAATAATAATAATAATAATAATTATAATAATAATAAAAATAATAATTGCTACTGTTATAATTTTCACATTATTATTGTTATTATTATTATTATTATTATTATTATTATTATTATTATTATTATTATTATTATTATTATTATTATTATTATTATTATTATAAAGCAATTGGCATTTGGTGGGCTTAATAGCTAATAAGTAGCAGGTGTTAGTAAAGATTTTCGTATTGTCTTAATCTCAAATTGACCCGTGATTAGCATTAGGCTAAATCCTATCTATTCCCAAGTGACTTCTGACCTGATGTATAAACTATCTTCTTGGTAAAAACTTTTCAGTTTCCTCCGAACCTTCCACAACGTGTGACAAGTGAAAGAACATTAAAATGTTTCCCAAAATAGTGATTTTTGTGGCAGTGATTGTTTCCTGCAATACTTTCTCATTGAATTTGGAGAAGTTGGAGAGTTCGCATGAGAATGGTACTAGGAAAAGATCCCTACCAAGTCAGGATTATATCACTGGCAATGAAGAAACTCCTGACGGTTTGGCAGGAGCAGACAACGAAGCAAGTAATTTTATCATTCCCTTAAGTGAAGAGGAGGATGTCACTCACAACAAAATAGAACATGAAACTAACCAAGATAAAACAATATACGATAGATCTTACATCGACGAGAAAATTGCAGAAACTTCGGAACAAGACAACATCATCAACAGAAACTACTGGGATATGATCCGCATTCCAGAGATCAAGACTCCAGCTAACAAATCGGCTTTGGCGAGAGAAGAATCTTCTGTAGTGGCCAAACATAAGTCTCTCCTGGCAAAGGCCTATGATGAGGCTGTCAGAAATGAGAGGCTTATAGATTATTCCTACGAATACCCGCTGATTCCCGACGATACGGAAGAAATCTCGCGCGATTTCCTTCCCGATAAAGAAAAGTTTACCAACATCGCAAATATGATGGAAGGCATCGTGAGAGCAATGAAATCCGTTCAAGAGAGCGAAAGTGACAGAGTTATTAGTGCGAACAAAACACATCCTTTGTCTGCCACCACCGAGGCATCTACAGCTGACGACGATTCAACAACACTTAACCAAAGAGAGAAATCCAACCTCACCCCTGGAAGAACTTCAATGACTACGATTTTTGTTAGTGCCGTGACAGCAATAGAATACCTTTTCCTTGGCACTCTTGCATCCACCACTTTACTCCTTGGGTTGTTCATATTTGCATAGATTTATGAAAAGCTAACTCTTTTCAGTAAGATATTTGTGATTTGAACCTTTATATAATATGTTAATAATCTTGTATTATATTTATAGTTTTGAACTAAAATAACAAGTATTGAGACTACATAAATCTGTTCTATCTTTGAATAAAATTGTGTAAAACAGTTTTGATAGCCTCTATCGATGCCTTCCACTTTTGTTATTTATAAATATAATTCTGCTTCATTTTTCTTCAGCTAAAAGAGAATGCTTTAATTGAAAGGGAGGTTATGATATTGCAATTCTTTTCTATTGATATGGGAAATCTCCACCCGAAATACAAGAGAGTATCTACCCCTCCTTGGGCCAAGGCCACTGAGACCTGAGAATATTTTGCCCTCTCCAAATTCAGACACAACAAATATTCTCAGTGTTGTAGGTTTTGTCTTTAATATTATTATTAATAAACTGGTTTAAGGATAAGATTATCAATGTTTGTAAGCTTGTTTGGCAACTAATAATAAATAGAGAGAAATGCTGGATTCAAGACTGGCATAGGTAACATCATAAGCATATTGTGGAATCAGCATCCTCCTATATCTGTTGAGAAGTACAATGAACGCCAATTCTCTTTTTGCTGAGTATTCTTTTATATCCATTTTTTTTATATATTCAACAATAGATTGTAAAAGCCTCGTTTAAAGCGTCACTATTATTCTTCCATTACGAAGGGCGAGACAGGAATATTTTTATTACATTTTATGCGTCACTGTTAGTACCTATTTGGGGTGAACATAAACTGAAGCTAGGGAATTAAGGCTGGATGCCCTACCTATCATTCCGCAGTGGGTCTGTCACCTCCCGAATCGAGCATTCTAACTACCATTCTACGGCGGTCGAAGCTTAGAAATTAAGGCTGGATGCCCTTCCTAACACCCCCAAGGTGATCTCGATCGCCGTCCGTTACCTCCTGAGTTGAGTGTTCTAACCACTCAGCTACTGTAGTCCCCTTCAACATGGATTGCAATCCACAATAGAGGCAAATCTTTTGTATGACTCAGACCGCTTTAAAAGAAGAGATTTGGAGCACCTGCTCGTTCTTTACTCCTCGGAATCCTTTGGGTCATTCTACTTCTAAAGTCGAGATAATCCGGTAAGACAGTCCTGGGGAGATTTATTGACCTAAGAAGTTGATTGACAAGAGAAAAGGGTCACCAAAATAGAAGGGAAAATACTCAGTATGAGTCAGAGACAGGTGAATTATATATATATATATATATATATATATATATATATATATATATATATATATATATATATATATATATATATATATATATATATATATATATATATATATATATATATATATATATATATATATATATATATATATATATATATATATATATATATATATATATATATATATATATATATATATAATCAAACGTTCCTCCATATGTCGGTTTAATGGATACAATTAATGATGCCTTAAAACTAAAGCTTAATAAATAATAAAAAAAAAATTGCTGCAACTCGCTTACAAAATATACACAGAGAGGGAGAAGGAAAAAAGGTCATTTTTTTTTTCTCTTCGCTTTAACATCGTTTCATATTTTTCCTTCCTCTTCACCAAAGAGAGCTGGGGTGAATATGTTTATTTAGTGCTTTCATCTTCTTTATGCGACACTGCAATTCATATTGGACAAAAGTGTTTTCGAATGAGAGAGAGAGAGAGAGAGAGAGGGAGAGAGAGAGAGAGAGAGAGAGAGAGAGAGAGAGAGAGAGAGAGAGAGAGAGAGAGAGAGAGAGAGAGAGAGAGAGAGAGAGAGAGAGAGAGAACTGTTGTCAGTAGCAAAGTAAAAAAAAAAAAAAAAGTCTTCTCCCGGAACAGTATCATCCATATCATTCTTCAGGCTTTAAAAGGTACTGTTATGTTTGCCGTCTGAGAAGAGTGGCCATTTTATTTCATTTCAAATAATGCCTGCTGGATAGTTAGTTCCAGCGAGATGCTCTATGCGATTCCATACACGAGTAATTGAACGAAGTGCACGTTCCCTACAACAGTAAACAC
>JAXCGZ010010828.1:0-17667 GCA_037179515.1 Halocaridina rubra | reverse complement strand
TTCAGATGAACTTTGAAGGCAATCTTTATAATTTAAGTTAGAAGCATTCTCTGAAAGAATATCTTCTTGATGTCTTATTGAATTGCATTTTAAAATATTGTATATTGTAAATAATAACTATACTATTGCATACAAAATATTGGAACAAGTGGTTGAGATCACATGAACAATGGGAGGAACTGTTCCCGTGGTGAATCAGATGCAAAATAGTCAACGTGGCATTGTATATAACCTTGGACCTCAGTGCCTCAAATGCAGTGTCTTGAATGGTGCCCCGCATGAGGGTGGGCTCAGTGCAGCACCCATTTCCTGGTAATGAGTTTGGTTTTCTTTTTACTTCAATAACTGCATTGGCATCTTTTGTTTGGTACTAATATTCACACATTTTTGTAACAGCATAGAAGACTTAACAATTCATTTATTTCCAAGGAAGGGAGAAGTTCTTAACCCTTGCTTTGTATCATACTAGTGTAAATAGGATGCAATTATGCATGCATGTGTGTTTGAATAGTGTAAATATATTTTTCGTCTGTTTTAGCTTTCCAGAATCAAATGTTCTATAGTTTTGATTCAAATGATCACATTCATCATCCCACCCTTCAGCTCCATATCAATAGTTACAGTTTGACATCTTTAATAATAATGAAATATTTATCAGATGAAATTTAACAATGCAGTCCGGTATAAGCTACTGGAATTTTGCAAGGACTACGTTGTAGAACCTCATATAGCTTATTTTGGTTATGGAACATAATTTTAATTAGGCTTTTAAGGTACGTGTGACTTTTAATTGTTAAATTTGGAAAACTGCAATTGATAAAGTCGTTAATATGCTGAGTAGTACTGTATACTTAGCTGGTTGCTTTATTGAATGGAATTCTTCTTAAGAAATAATTGAATTCACAACAAATAGGACCCTTACTTATTGACTAAACTTCAAATAGTTGCTTATAAATATCTGCCATACTTCCTTTGTGATACTTCCCCAGTTTAGTAGCCAAAGATGTTACACTTATTGTCCTCATTATTAAACACTACACTTTGTGTCAAAGACAATGTAGGTTGTATTTAATATTGTTTATTTATATATATATATATATATATATATATATATATATATATATATATATATATATATATATATATATATATATATATATATGTATATATATATATATATATATATATATATATATATATATATATATATATATATAATATATATATATATATATATATATAATGCTTACTTTTTATGGCAATTATATGCCATTTAACAAAATATTCCTTTTGAAAATGACATTCCAGTACTGGTGATTATCTTATGAAAAGTTTTGGTTTTCAACTAGTCGAACAATGGTAATGTCTTAATTGTTTACACCTCTTCTTTAACCCTCTTAAAAAAATATAAAGGATAAGGTAGATCGTATTGTCTGTTCAAAATCTTTAAAGAAATTCCACCAAGTACAGTCTTTAGTTTCTTATTTCTGGGATCAGATAATATTCAGGAGCAAAGTCAGCTTAGCTGTCTCCTCATTATGGTATACATGTGAGAAGAAATGTTTTTAAGATTTAAAATGGCTGAGAATTATGAGTGATGAGAATGCATATGTATTGCTAGCTTCTGACTCAAATGCCGTAAGTATTTCCAAGTAGTCTTTTGAGAAAAGATTTTGAGGAAATCAGAATATTAAATAGATGCTCTTATAAACGTAATTAAGCAGCTTAACCAGTTTTCAGAACAGTTAACACAACCGTTTTGTGCTACCGTATGATTTTCGTAAAAAAAAAAATGATTGTTCTTTGTCTATACAAGTATATTAAATTACGTTTTGTCTCTTGAGAAAAACCTTTGCAGTAAGTGTTGAATATAAGTTTTGAAATTCATAGTGGTATTACCAGGATTTCAAGAATTTTCCACTAATTTAAAAATCACTTAGTGGTGGTGATTTCGGATTGCACAATACTGTTGTCAAAAAGAATCCTGATATATCAGAATGGAGTTCTATTATATTTATTAGAATGAGGAATCAGTAAGCACTTACCCCACCCACAAAAAAAAAAAAATAAAAAATATATATATATATATATATATATATATATATATATATATATATATATATATATATTATATATATATATATATATATATATATATATATATTTATATTTTTTTTTAATGAAGTCAAGGAATGTTTTCAGTTTTTTATTTCTCAATTCTTAAGCACTGCACATCCACTTTCATAAATATGAAACTATTACTGTATGTGCTTTGTAGAACATACTTCAAAGCATAAGTGGTAGTCCCCTAATTTATGTAACTATGAACTGCAAAGCGTTTTCCTTGGTTATGATTATTTAAAACATCAGAACAAAGATGGAAAAGATTCTCTGCCTTTCGGTACAATTATATATTCAAAGACAAAATTACTCCTCGTAAAATGTACAGCCAGACATTGAGACTAGTGTTATGTAAATGGGTTTTCCACATGTGCAGCTGAGTAGTACTTTATTTAAAAAAAAAATATTTTTTTGCAGAAAGTTTTTTGTACCTTTAAGACATTGTACTTATGCAATTTGGTTGTTACTTGACTGAACCATTGTTTCTTTTCATGCTTGTTCAGGTGAACACATTAATTCCAACTTCCATGTTTTACCTTCTGGGATTATTCTTAAGATATTGTTTTGTAAATAACTGTCGCTCCTGCTACTGTTGAATGCAGATTATTGTAAGTAAATGATTTATCTTGTTGTAGAGAGGGCAATCATTAAAAAGAAGTCCTCTGTCTTGTATGTACAGTATGATGGTTGATGAATTAATAAATAAAGTAGAACATCACTATGTTTCAGATAATCCATGTACAGTATTTTTTTGCCATATCCACCAGCAGGGTGGCCAAAACTGCAACTATACCAAGTTTGCAGGCTTAATAATACCCTGCTCATCTTAGCCTCTTCTATCAATTACCGTATATAGCTATAATAAAAAAGATGTCTTAATATGTAGGTAAATATTTTGAACTTCCTTGATGTGGCATGGTAATAACAAATAATTGCCTAAGTATAGCACAAAGGAGAAAATCTTAAAAAAAAAAAAAAATGGTCACTTATCACAAATTTGCTAACATATTTAAGCACTGTACTTACACTGAAAAGTATAATAGCTGTTTATGATTGTGTGCGTGCTCACTGACCATTACAGGGAACTTGATTTACCAGATGTTCAGTGAAACTATTGACAATGGAAAATGCAACATCGAAATTAATCAGTGGATAATGCAACCAAAATAATTTTACTCCTTGCATAATACTGTTTTCTGAGTAAATCTTAAGGACTTCTGTTATCTCATTACAAACAAACAAAACAAACAAACTTTATTTCCATTTCATTATACAATGGGTATTCGTCAGCCGGGGCAAGCCCCAACCCCCCACTGTGGTGTCCAACCACAGCAGTTCCTGCCAGTAAACAGCTTAAACTCTCGGTCTTGGACGGGAACCGATCTTTCGGCCTCGTGAATGCAAAGCCAGCGCGTTACCACTGTACTAGCCAGCAGGCTAATTGATCCTTTTTTTTTCTATGGCTGTGACACCAGGACAGGCAAGAAACTTGCCCTCATCAGGCCTGGGAGGAAGAAAACTATAAGACGAAGAAAAGTTTATGTTTAAGGACAAGGCAGAAATTAGGGTATGAAACACAATAGGAAAAGGACAGGATGAAAGAATCATCGAATTAATGAGGACCTAAAGATATGACAGGATTAGGCCCTGATAATGGTAGATCTGCTTTTGAATAAGTTAGGTTATAAGAATTAGGAGAGACAAGGAGGAGGAAGAGAGTTCCTGACTTTGAAGGTTCCCAGGGCTAAGTTATTTAGATCCTTAAGGACTTAACGGTTTCCATGATCTTCTGGGGATAGCTAGTTGCTAAAGCTTCTCCAAGGTAAGTAACAGGTGAGCAGCACTTAGCTGGTGGAGTTATTAAAGTCAGAGAATGGAAAAGTAGTGAGGGGGTACTTTCCCAGTGTGAACTAATAGTTTTGGGGGAGTAGTCACCAAATTCTAATTCCTCACGCTGAGAATTGGCTGTTACTTTGTGAAGGGAAGACTTGCTGTTCAACACCCAGTACTATAAGGCTAGCTTTGTTGTAATCAATGAAGATGGCTTCTTTGATGGTATATTTTCATTTTTCTATTTACTTGTAGAAAATGTGCATCCTCAACTATTTTCTTCCCCCATCTGCCATCGTAGAAATTTTCAGATCCCTCTATGAATCAGCAAAGTTAAACAAGGCAGACCTAAAGCTGTAATTTTTTATATTTTAAAGAGTGCGTTACCCCTGGTATCTATGTCGTTCTCCTCCTCGCTCACCACCATGACTTCATGTAAATAGAAGCAATTGTATCTTCTCTTACATGCACTAATTATGCCTTGGTCTGTATTATTGATGTGGTGATTGCTGGTAAAACCACTGCACGGATTTCCCCAACAGCAATGACAAGCTTTAATTTGAAAGTCTTTTAGACTTGAAGAGGACTATCCTTCAGTTACGATTCCTTTACTATACCTACATCTACACAGAACACTCTTGCACATTTGTTACACATCTCTTATTATCCCTTCACATTTGACAAACCACAACACTCCCCATCTCTTTACCTCTTTGCTTTATGTCTATTTGTGCCCAGGCCCGATGAGGTTGCCCGTCTTGGTGTCACATTCATAAAAAAAAACGAAAAAACAAATTCATGTCTTTGGTCTGCTGATAAAAGGTTATGACACACAATACAACCTGCTGACAGAGGTTATGATAAACACTCACTCAAAACTTATCCACAGTTTTGTCAGAGAAAACTGAAGGTCTAAGAGCAGATGGAAGCATCACTGAAACAGATGAGATCTGCTAAGAATTGTGAACTACGACTTTCAGGCCGTATACTCCACCCCTCAGATTGCAGAGATAAAGAGATCATGGGCCACTGTTGGAGGACATCATCAACTAGAGAGGTATGCAAAGCGTTGATAGAGTTAAATGCCCTTAATACTACGGGTCCTGATAATATATCCTCTTACGTACTTCAGAAGTGCGCTTGAGCAATATTGATGGCTCTATGCATCATATTTGAAAAGTTGTTGGAATCTGGGGAGATTACAAGATGCTGGAAACAAGTGAACATGGTACCTATCTTCTAAATGTGAAGGAGAGACTCGGCTATATGCTATGGGTCGGTTTCCTTGACCAGCATAGTTTGCAAAGTTTTGCAGAAACTACTATGAAAATTAATCTCTCTTCACCTGGAATCCTCTTATTTTTGTTAGTGTAACTAACTATAGAGGTATAAAGTTGTTAAGTCATACTATGAAGATATAGGAGAAGATCATAGAGAGGAGACTCAGAGAGGAAACGACAATTAGGGATGAACAGTTTGGCTTCATGCCTGGAAGAGGGACAGTGGATGCCATATTTGCCTTGAGACAAATGATGGAAAAGCATCAGGAGAAACAGAAAGGACTGCATATGGTCTTTATTGACCTGGAAATGGCATATGATCGAGTACCACGTCAAGAGGTGAGGAGGTGTATTAGAGAAGAGGAAGTCCCCGAGAAATATGTAAGAATCATCCAAGATATGTACGAGAGGGCAGAGGCAAATGTTAAGAGCAATGTGGGCTTGAAGAAAAGTCTCTCAGTAAATGTTGGTCTGCATCAAGGGTCTGCTTTGAGTCCATATCTATTTGATCTGGTCTTGGATCTAGTAACCCAGGGTATTAGAGATCAGCCACCATGGTGTGTGCTCTTTGCAGATGACATAGTACTGTGTAGCAACAGACGAGAGGGAGTGGAGGAGAAGCTTGAGGAATGGAGAAGAGTGATGGAGGATAGAGGACTGAGAATCAGCAGGAAGAAGACAGAGTACTTGAGGTTGAGAGATGATAGTATTTGGGATCAACAGTAGTAGAGGATTGTGACCTAGAGTCAAAAATGACCCACAGAATACAAGCGGGATGGAAAATTGGAAGAAAGTGTCTGGGGTGCTGTGCGACAGGAGAATAGGGATTAAGTTGAGGGGTAAAGTGCATACGACAGTTATGAGCCCTGCGATGATGTATGGAGCAGAGACATGGGCAATAAAGAAGACGCAAGAGAAAAAACTGGATGTGGCAGAGATGAGGATATTTAGATGGATGTGTGGGGTGACAAGAAGCGATAAGATCAGTAATGAGGTAATTAGAGGTACCTCAAAAGTTAGAGAAATATCGGATAAGATACAAGAAAGTAGACTAAGATGGTATGGTCATGTCGTTAGGGGGGATGAACAGTATGTTGGGAGGAGGGTGATGGAAATGGATATACGGGGTAGGAGAGGGAGGGGGAGACCAAAGCATAGGTGGATGGACTGCATCAATGACGACCTGAGGTCTAAAGTTTGTTGGGTAATGAGGTATGCGACAGGAACATATGGAGAACACTGGCCAGAAACATCGACCCCACATAAAAGTGGGAAAAGCTGTAGACGAAGAAGTGTAACAACATTGCTTCAGAGAAGGCAGATCTACAGTAACAAAATAGAATTTTTTGATGAGGTAAGCCAGATCATACAAGAGAGGTTTGAGCAGATTGCATATTTAGTTTCAGAAAGCATTAGATACAGTCCCATATGGGAGACTTATTAAGAAGCTCCAAGTAAGGCAAGAATAAGTTTAAATATATTCGAATGGATAACTTACATAGAAGGAAGGGAACCGAGGGTTTGAGAGAGATACTCGGTGTCTGACTGGAGATAGCTTTGTAGTGGTGCTCCACCGTTCAGTTATCGGGCCACTTTTGGTTCTTGTATACAAATGTAACCTACCAGTCTGTAAATTAATTTTGAATATGTTTGTAGATGATCCAAAGATTGTGAAGAAAGTAAAAGATGAGAACAATGGTAGAGAACTTCAAGAAGACCTAAATAATCTGAATGAGTGGTCGGAAAAGTGGCTAATGAAATTCAATACTCCAAAATGTAAGGTGATGAGAATGGGTACAAGTGCAAGTTTGGATTCTCAGTAGCAGGTGCAGAACTTCAAGACAGAGAATGACCTAGGTTTTAAATTCCTTCATGATTTTGACAGAGTGGATAGGGTTCGATATTCTGATATGATTGGCTCTAGAACTAGAGGTCACAATTTGAAGCTTCTTAAGAAAACTTTTTTGCAAGATGTAAGGAAGTACTATTAAAGTGTAAGAACAGCGAGGAAGTAGTTAATGTTTACTGCATTCGTAGTTTTAAGGACAAATATAATTAGTATCATAAGTATAAAAATGGAACTGACCAGAAGTTGGGGAGTTACATGCATAGGGATTTTTCCCCTAAGCACAATTAGCTAATTACACATACACTGGATTCCACTAACCTCACCTCCTTATCCCTGAGAAGTTCAGTCATTCGTGATGCTTGAACAAACCACTAGCCTAGGGCACTGAAATTCTAAGCTCTTTGCCATCTCTTTTTTAGACTACTCTTTTTCTTCTAGTCTTTGATAGTTACCACCTCTATAAGATAAATATTGCCAAAGTAACAATAAACTGATATCCGCATTTTCTTAGATATCCTGTTAATTCAAAAGTAATAGTAAATACACAGGTGAGCATCATATGTAAGAATACATGATATCCTGCAATATAGAAATTATAAGGAATAAAATATGATGTTTCATAACTTAAAATTTATTGGAAACTACTAACAGAACCATGTTCCCATTCAATATTCTTAAAATATGTAATAAAGAAATATGACATATCTAAACATCACTCAATGGTGAATCAAGACTACCAACTATCTAATAGTACTTTAGCAGCAAGATAAAACCTATTTATAAAAGTAATCATTGAATGACTACCAGTAACCGTCTTTACATACTCATCACAATATACTGTCAATCAAAACAATAAATACTTCACTGTACAGTAATCTACATTTAAAAGTTCCTTATGAAAAGCCTATACAGAACACATTTGATTTTATTTACATTATAATTATAAATACATCCTAATTAATTAAACCAATGCAAATAACAAAGAATTACACAGTAAAACTTTGAAAATTAACCTTATGAGATAAATCAATCATCAGTTTGCATGGCAAACAAATTGATATCTTAATATACCATATATAAAACAAAATTGTACTTTATCTGGAAGTTAAAGGTGTGACATGCATATTATGTACACAAATCAACTCGATCAGCAAAGCATAATGCTTTTTGAATACAAATTTTCCACTTTTAAAACTACTCTGTAATAAAATATAACTATAGTAATGCATAGACTGTTTATATGTGCTTTTCAAAGGTAATATGGCATTGTATAAACAGATTTACACTTGACAGATCTAGTATCCGTATTATACTCTCATAAATGCATCAACAGTTCCTTGCTAAACCATATGACACGACTAGCTTGGACAAAGAATAAGAGCTTGAAAGTGTCTCTTTTAATAATAAAATTGTAGTACCCCATAAATCAAGAGCATATATTTGGAATATTGGAATTTTCTCTTTGTGAATATAAAATACATGGAGGAAACAAATACAATACAGTTACATATATTTTACATATATAAAATGATAATGCAGTGTTTAATACTATACCAATGCTATTTCACATATCAATAAGCTTTCAGTATTATAATTTATACAACAAATTTTTATATAGAGATTACGTTATGAAACTGTTTATGTAAAACTGTAAAAATTTTTAATATTCTGCATCACCATATTTAGGTCTTCTCTTTTTTGCGTACACTTCTTTTGCAGCTGTATTTAGTCATGATATCAACAATCTTACTTTTGTGATCAAATAATTTATGCATATGCGATCTTGCTTCTACCATTTGGTCTTTGATGATTTTGGATCTTTGTATATTGGCTTTCACCAACTCCGAAAGTCTGTTTACATCCTTATCAAAGTCCTGGAAAAAAAAAAAATATATATATATATATATATATATATAAATATATATATATATATATATATAAATACGGGGGTCCTCAGTTTACATTGTCCTCGAGTTACGATGCTTCGTGGTTATAACACATCATTCATAAATTATTTTGCTTCTTTTCTGATAATTCATGGCCTGTAATATGTCTACCAAGCAAAATGCAGATTCTTCTCATAGCATTCCTTCAAAGAAAAGGAAAGCCATAACCATGGAAGTGAAATAAGAGATAGTGAAATGCATGGAAAAGGGAAAAATTTTACTACCGCATTAGAATAGGTGCTTCTTAATGTGTGTTCCGACTACCACTGTAATTTAGGTTACATCACATATCAGGAACAGAACTCTGATGTAAATCGAGGACCCCCTGTGTGTGTATATATATATATATATATATATATATATATATATATATATATATATATATATATATATATATATATATATTTACTCACCTCTTGGAACAACACGAGGATAGGTTTTCAAAAGGCACAGGTAATGTAAAATTCGCGTAATGTAGCCAATCATTTTCCATAAGAAACAATGATAATAGGCATAGATACGTTCCACAACCGTACATAAACACATTATGCCAAAGATATAAGATAGGTAAAACACATTTTATAAGTACTCTGTACATAAAAAAGCTGAAAGACCTGTAGTTATTTATATTAATATACAAATAGTGTACAGTATAAAAGATATACAGCTTTACAAATAAATAATGGACAGCAAAAAGAAAAATTAACACCCTGACAAGGAGCCCTAATCTGCAAACGTAAACATAGGTGACATAAGCGGTAGGAGGAGGAGGAGGAGGAGGTGGCAAGCGGTAGGAGAGGGAGGAGAAAGGGGAAGAGCACACTCCTGGTTGTTTTTGGGGGTTAATACTGGGTGAAGAGAGACTGAAGCACATGGTAGCATGGTGGGAAACTGCCTCAGAGGCGGTTGCTTAGTTACTAACAACCATTTTTTTTTTTCGCACGCATGTGTGTAGCTTGCGCTACACACATATAATATATATATATATATATATATATATATATATATATATATATATATATATATATATATATATATATATATATATATATATATTAAATGCGAAAACGAAAGACACAAGTGAGGTTGGGGGAAACTGTAATATGAACAGAGTGGCATTCAGATAGAATGCGTTCCTTCCTAGTATAGTAGATATAGCAGTAAGGTTTGTTTCCCTTTTAAGACCTTGTGTGTAGTAGTTGGTAGTGCCTTGGCACAGTAATTATGTGTCCTAAGTTCAAGTCCCTGTTGAGGTAAAAATTATTCATGTTTTCATATATATATATATATATATATATATATATATATATATATATATATATATATATATATATATATATATATATATATATATATATATATATATATATATATATATATATATATATAGTTCGATTGTCACTGCAAAAGTGACAATCAGGTTCTTCATCCTCTATTATTTTATTTATTTGCCAATGTAGAAATTTTCCAGTCTTTCCATGAAGTAGCAAAGTTAAATATAGCAGCCCTGAGGCTGTAATCTTCTATATCTTCAAGAGTGTGTTGTCCCCTGGTATCATTTTCAATGTCCGGCTTCTCTTCAATCAGCACCAAGACTTTCGTTGGTATCTTCTCTTGTACGTACATATCACACCTAGGTCCATCGTCTGTATTATTGATGTGGTGTTTGCTGGTAAAAACATTGCACAAATTTTCAGGTAAGCACTGACAATCTTTTCTGCAATAGCATATTATCTAAAGGAGAGCTTTTTACATCCTCTGTGTCAAACTTTAACACTTCATCCTGGTACCTACATGCTTCTGGTACAACATGTTTGTGAATCTAGTCATAGAAGATGGAACTTTTAAATCACGCTTTTTTTTTTGGTGCGGTAATAAAGAACAGACAATGTGTGGAAGTAATCCTTTAATGTACAGGGGCAAGCAGATTTACCAACAATAGTCATTTTAAGGCGGTGCATACTGTCAGCATTAGCACAAAGAAGTGCCAATATTCTTTCCTTGTTCATTTTTTCCCAGGTGTTACATGCCAGAGTAGTACAATCAGAGAATGCCAAAATAAGCCAGTTTCATCTATATAGCACACCTGGGACAGTAGAGGACTTTCTACCTTCATCAGTTCTTTGAACTGAATCCTTAAAGGTTCAACACCTGCTGTATCTGTGCTACCTGCCTCACCATGCACATTTACGTTACGCAGCTATAATGATTACGTAAATGTTACAATTAACCACCACTAACAATGCATGCAATACATAGATACCTACTGAGTTGTAAGCATGTATTTCTATTGGAACTAGAAATCATGTTAATACCACAAACCTTCTGCTGAAAGTACTACTTGAAAACTGCTGTGTCTAAGTCCTTTTGACTACCTATCTTCACATGCTTATAAGCTGTTACTGAACTAAGCTTATTTGAATGTCCATCAACATAATACTTACAGGCATATTCCGTAAGTTTGGCTTCAGTCCTACGAATGCATGACAGTTTGTGTTTTCAAGCCATACTCCTCATATACCTGTATGCGCTTCACGGATACACTGCTTTTTAGTTTTTTAATCAACTCAAGTTTTTGTGCTACACTTAGACCCTTTTCTGCTTCTCTTCTCTTCCTAAAAACGACATGGTTACAGAAAATCACTATAACAATAATTACTATGCACAACATAAGGAGCAATAATGGATATGTTGCTACCACCGATATAAAAAACTGAAGGCCTGCACCAGTTAGCAGCCATCAGTGGTGCACCCGGGACTTTAAAAAAAAAAATTCTGACTCGGCCACAAAAAAACAATTTGGCAGCTTGCTCCGGATTTGTCCTATGTTTCCAATAGCCGTTAATCCTTTGTTTCTGATATCCGTTAAATTAAGGAATGAGTTTAAGTATATATTTAATGTATTTTTCAATGCTGAATAAGTATTTCCTCTAAAATAAATAAAAGTATTGGATAACACTTTGGTTTCAATTCCGTGGCATCTCAGCATCAAGTGTCTTGTAATCGTCATTTATGTTTGGGTTTGCAAGAACATTATCAAGCTCTCATTACAATATATCTATGCTGCATATATTCATCTTAAATCAGTTGCGTGATGGTCAAACTTTTTGACGTCACATTAATCATATTTGGAAGAGGGTAACGGATTCTAATGATCATGTGGCTCTACCTTTGAAGTCTACATCTTCAGTTGTGGTTCGGCCCAGAGAGATTGCTTCAGAGTCCTTGGTTGCTGATGAAGATGAAGGTAGTGTTTCAGCAACTGAGATATTTCCAGTTCGTGAAGAATGTGTACCCAATATTTCTAAGCCACAGTCACTGGCTTCAGCTTCTATGAAACACCAATCTGATTTATCGATGTGCCCTGCAATAACTTCCTTTTTTCCAAGAAGATCTCAACGTCAGAGAAAATTTCCAACAAGATTGAAGGACTATGTTTAAATAGTGTGATAAATTGGATTATATTAGGGAATGTATTGTAAATACAACATACTTGAGCTAAATGTGTTGTAGGACTGAGTGGAGGTATGGAATTTATATTTGAATTGATACTGCCGAGTTTGTTACATGCCATTAATTGTATACGTGCTTGTTACTCTTATAATGTAGTTATATATTATTCTTGTTTTGGTTGCATAATTAGACTGTATATACCAAATATCTAAGAGTGAGGGAATTGATGTATATTTTATAAATTGTATAATACGTTATTAGCTTATTGTTTAGAGCTCTTATTCTATACTCTATATTATTCATTAGTATGGTATTTTATTAGTGTATTATTATTAATGTTAGTATTATTCATTAGGATATTAACAGCTTATATTATATACTCTTATTATATCTACACTCTTATTGTGTTACAGATGTGTTGTGGGTTATTGTATGAAATAAATTGAAACAATCCATGATTGTTTAATTCGCACGGTAACTAACAAAAAAAAATAATAAAAATATTCTGGAGAAATGATGCCATGAATCATGGAATGGGGTAACCATCATACATAGAAAACAGAACAATGCAGTTTGGGTTGTGCAACTTTCAAAATGTTATTTCTTTGCAAGTCTGACAAGTCATTACACTCTCCATCTCTGTTTCTCTTTACTTTATGTATTCTTCGTGCTCCGGCCCAATGAGGGCTGTTTTATTTTATAATTTTTTTTGGCCCATCCTGGTGTCACAATCTATTATATATATATATATATATATATATATATATATATATATATATATATATATATATATATATATATATATATATATATATATATATATATATATATATATATATATATATAAATTATTCATAATAAAATGCTATACTTACTCCATTTTGACTGCAGTGGTAATTGTCCCATTTAGAACATGGCCTCAGTTATTATTACAGCACAGTACTGCATTATCATTATTACCTACATAAGCCTGTAAGCCCCCCTCTTAAGAGGGTGGCAGTTAGAGCATGCCATATTACTATATGGTTTGAGTTTTCCTATCAGAACCACCTCATGTCATGATCCTTTATCGAAATAAGATATGACGAGGGGGTTCCCAGAGTCCTTGCTAAGCCACATTTAATAGGGTGTATGATACATGAGAACAGATAATGTGTCCAAAACAGGAGCATGGAAGAAGAAAATGCACAGAAACAGAGAGCGAAACCACATATGAAGAGAACCATTACATCCATCATATTATGTTTATAACTATTTATGGGAAAATGGATAGTTCTTATTGTAAACAATCAAGTACAGTACTTGGACTATTCAGTCAGTATAATACAGTTCCAGTGTACAGTGCAGTAAACAGGTTTCCTATTGTAAATGCAATTTTAACAACCGCCAGTTTGGAACATAACTAACGTAGAATATTATAACATTCGTCAAACTAGAATATTACATAAAGCCAGAAAGTGGCTTAATATCTGATATTACAGGTTCTAAAGTAGTACATTACAGGGACACATATTACAAAAGTAACAGTGTATTTCTAAAAATTATTTTTTGAAACCAATTAATGTTAAAATACAATTCTGGAAGTGCAGACAAAATACCAAAGGGAAATAGGAACAATTATAGTATCTTTATAAATTTATAAGTTAATATAAATAATTGCTGAAAATAAAATATTATAATATATATAGAAAAGCAAAGCCAACACAGAAATGGGAGACTCACCTTGTAAGGTTTCCGTAAATGAGTTCGTTTTTCCAAAGACGTAAGGAGCATATGAAAACGTTCAACAACTTCCCCTTCCAAGTCTACCAAATCATCTACTTGGCCGGATAAATGGACCACCTGTCCATACAAAAGAATTACACAATATCTTATTAAAAGATCTCAGTAATAATCGGTAACACATTTTGCAAGCAAACTGTCAAGATGGAGTCTCATAACTTCAACATGACAAAGTTAAGTATCCTATAAGTTCAATAATATTTTATTGAGTGTCCAAAACCCATGGACATAACAATTAAATAGAGGAAAATATAATTCCCATCTTAGCACCTACACATATTTGCTGATTGTTTTGTGTATTATTAAACCTACACAAATCTCATAATTTTTAAGCATAACTATAATAAATAATGGCAATAAATAAGACCAAAACCTACATTCCAACATACTCTCATTCAATAAATAAAGTTTCTTCACCACCAACAGAAGAGACACTGAAATTAGTGAGAGGCAACTGTTTTTCACAAAATTACATTTATAGTTCTTAGGCAATAATTTCAGTAAAATATAAATGGCGACCAAGAATGAGATGAGTACATTTTGGGTTTATTAATATGTAAAAAAAAATGTCTGTAGTTAATACATCAGACCCTTTTTCACTTAATTAGAAAACAATAATTTGAAAAATTTTGCCTTCTTGAAAGTTTACACAAAAATATTTTTGTTTTATTTTAATAAAATGGTAAAAATAAAACACCCTAACTACTTTTGTTCTACGAGAAGGATTTCATCAGATACTTTACCTTCCATCCATTAACTCGCTGCAGAGCCATTTTTTGGTTGGCAATTTCGTTAACAGTCATACGTCTCTCATCTTTGGGTTTTACGTCTGTATGACGGACAAAGTGATTATGTCTGGGTTTCCAAGTCTGTCTAAAGCTATTTAACAGAGACATTACTGGACGATTTGTGATGACGACTGTTGTTGTGATAGCATTATTTCCATTACCATAACTTCCAACACTACTACCTCCACCTGGTTCTGACCATCCTCCTCCTTCATCATCACTGCCATCAATATCTAAAAAGTATTGATTAAAGAATACATTAGAATTAATGTATTAATTCAATGTAAATAGAATGTCATCCATTGAGATATACCAGTAATGGTGATTATGAAATACCACAGAATATTGAAATGTTTGCAAAATCAAAAGCATAACAGCTTTCTAATGCCATGGAACATCTACCTCACTTGAATAGGACATATACTATTTACACTTTTCAATTTATGAAGAAAATGAGCAATGCTGCATAAAATTATAGGTACTTGAGATTCTCTTGTATTTCTTACTCTGATACACACTTTCAATTGTTAACTGGAAGGTAAACAGTCTAAATGACAGCAAGCAAAGTTTCCTAAGAACTGGCAGTCAGAAAAAATTCTTACAAGTTCTACAGCCCCATTTCCATCCGTTTTTAAATGTAACATGAAATTCTGGTTTCCGTGTCTTCTCAGGATCAAATTAAAATTTTCGGCAAGTAAGGTAAGAGGTACAGTATATGCAAATTCATGAATAGATACACACACAAAGGCCGTAATCCCCTTGGTAAGGGGATGGCAGAAAAATAACAATAACCATACACATACCATGACGAACTTCATTAGTTTCTCTTTTCATTTTCTTTATGGGTTGATGTTCCATATCATCTTCACTTGATCGAGCTTCCTGAAGTTCATTACCCATTCTATGGAAATGTCAAAAGTTATACTTAAACATTACAAAAGAGAAATGAAAAACAATGTTAAATACATATTTTTCTCCATTTATTTCCAAGCATCTTGTCAAGTCTCTCTCTCTCTCTCTCCAGAGGATGCGTAGCCCAACAGGAATGAAGACATTCTCTTTAAAAAAAAAGACACACACACAACAACAACAACAACACACCTCACACACAAATAATAGCTATAAGTATGCGTTCACGATGATGATCTGATTTACAAGCTATACGAGTGAAGGGGTGTAGATGACCCAAGCTTGCGAAGTTAAAAAAATGTGCTTTCCCTTTTATCACTGTCATCAAGCCAGTAAAAAACATTACCTCTTTCTCTCATATATAAAAAATTACTTGCTAATTTATTTCTACGTTAATATATATACAGTATTCTCTCACCTTCTCCACATCCAATGAGACATATAATCCCTCTCATTTGGCCTATATTAGGTGAGATTATAAAGTATAATCCATCTCATACCTCTTTGGTTACAGAATGATACCAAATAAAAAGGAATGTGACCTGTCCTTTGGGGACAGTGATTTACAACTTAAGAATTAGCATGCAATTCCATACTAGAAGACCATACAAGTAAGATTAGTCTTTTGACCCCGAAACAATGGTTGTCCCTCAAATGATAATAGATTTGGGGAAACCAAGTTGTCTATTCCATCAGGATGTAAAAGTGACTATCATATTGTGAAAGGCAACTGCAAACCTGCATGATCTAGGGATAATGCCCTAGGCAGCAAAGGATATCAAGTATATATCCAGGAGGCAAGTGGAGAGGGTAAGAGGAGAAACTCAAATTTACTACCTTTGTGGACCACTTTCTTAGACTCACCCTAAAGGAAATTAATGGGTTCATCATTCAGTCAGCAAAAAGGACTCTTGAGAAAAAAAAGAAGCTACACAGAGGAATCCAAATTGCTTCTTGGGAACACTGATAGCAATATATCTTGCCTTGAAAAATACAAAACCAAAGAATTCCTGTATCCACTTCCTCTGCAACAAAATGGCTGTAGTCCACTGAATACAAAAGAGGAGGTTACTTGGAGCTGTAGGTCTTGATCTCGTGAGTACTAAAGTTGAACATACTATTACAAAAGAGGGGAATCATGTTTCAGTATGGACATTAACAATAAATATATTAATGAGAAAGACAAGAATCAAGATTTAGTATCTCACATCAAAGGAGTAAAAAATCTCTTTGACTATCTGTCTGGCCAAAATTACCTTCACTCAAAAAGGTCAATGTACCTGGTAATATTTAAGAAAATCAAATAACAGGTTCAAGACCTTCAGGTGGCCTTGTTTTGCCATAGCAAACACAAAAAAAACTGCAAAGGTATGTCTTGCCAATCAAGGCCAGAATGCAGTTGTAGTGAATTCAATCGCTGTTAGACTATCTATATATTTCTTCTATTTCGAAGGTTTTAAAGACTTCTCATTCATTTAGGGATCAATAAAAGCTTGATAACATATTGGGGGCTCAAACAGGCAAGATTTCTGTATTTTGGAAGGCAAACATGCAATATAGCTTTGGGAAATCAAGATGGGGCCAACAACCTTGAAATGCTCATCATCACTCCTGGTCTTACAACTGGATTTTGAAGGAGCTATAGGTTTCATTCCTTCTTGGGGATGTAGTGTCCATGAGAGAGAGAGAGAGAGAGAGAGAGAGAGAGA
>JAXCGZ010010827.1:0-17704 GCA_037179515.1 Halocaridina rubra | reverse complement strand
ATCTCTAGCGAGTTGCACTGAACATAAGAAATAATACCGAATTATAAAGTATATTTTCATACAGATACACAATTGCTATTGATATAATAATGTTTAACATCATCCTGCTTCAAGAACATCACTAGGAATATGCTCAAACTCTTAATGAAATTTATACAATTGCATCCTATCCTATACGAACTTGTTGTAGTCAGAACTCAGCAACTATGTAATTTATATGATAGAAAATATGTATATATGAATCTTCTTGAAAAGGCCTAACTCTTCATATATAAATGCTCATCAATACGAGTTGACGCAGAAAATACTTAAATTTTTCTGTCAATCTCTTCAAAACATCAAGATGAGTAGAATGCAGTCAGTACTCTCCTTCAGAGCATTATCTTCTCGGAGAACAAGTAACTCCAAAAGGATATCAGTCGTTAATTTAAAGGAAAAGAAATACCTCCGCAAGTCGAACTGACTTTTTAATGAGTTAAAAACTCCAAGAAGCATTTGTACTCATCGTCTTGAGCAGTTTCATGTCACAGTATTTCCCTGAACAGAAGTGAGGGACATTGTCTTTATACGTAACAAGTGAAATGAACGACGTTGTGTTTTTAAAAGCGTTCTAGTTTCACTTGAAATTAAATAATTAAAGCTAAAAATTAGTGTGCCAAGCATCTTTGTCTTGTAATTAAAATTTCATTTTATTTATATTTGTCGAAAATGTCAAATTTCAATGTAAAAGTACACACCCCTATTTGTCCTTAATGTTGCTTGTGATTTCACAAATAATATTCTCTATATAATGAATATCCTTCTCTTCATATTACTTGAAACATTCCAAGACACGTACATTACTAAAATAGAATACATAAGCACAATAGCACTACATATCTGGAAGACTTCTGAATTGTGTGTGATATATCCTCATGGCTTTAATAGAGTTAATTACATGTACAACTAGATAATTGACATAAAGGGCTTCATGGTAAACAATGTAATGGATTGGTAACACAGCGCAAATAGATTAATAATATTTAAATTTTTCATAAAAGAGCCTTATATGGCCAAGGAACTTACCAGTTATTGGAGGTGCACCATCTTTTACAATGCTCTCCATCTTGTTCCAAGGTAAACGATCAATATTCAAAAGGTTTTAGAGCCTTATATGCTGTTCTTGGTCAGTAGTGGCATCTTTCAATGGTTCAACTACCAGCTGATCATCAGCAAATGTAAATCATCACTGGTTATTCAAAGCCTGAAGTACCTGTTCTGAAGGATTGTTAAATTATAAAATTTTGACAAAGATTTAGCTTCAAATCTTGTTCTGATTTTTGTACAAGCAACATCTAAAGCATACACTGTACAGCCCCTGAATATTTTACTTCAGTTAACATATAATTTTGCTTGAAAATTTTATAAGCAAGCACAACAAATGCGTGGCAGTCTCGTACATACTGTTTTTCTTTACAGAACAATATGATGAGGCTCTAAACTTAGTCACCAATCCCCTGGCTCCTCTCTATAGCTCGATTTCTAATAAATTATTAATCATAGGCTGAACAAATTTCTTTAATTATACATACATATACACATGCCTCATTCCCCATTGTAAGGGGGATGGCCAAGTCAAGAAATGCACATTCACCACAATCCACACACACCTCAACGACTCCTCTTAGCTACTTGGGGATAAAGGGCTGCCAAGTCTCTAACCCTTCCACTCTGCTTGGGTCACCCACAAGGTAGGCGGGCAAGGATATTCTACAATGAGGCCCGACAACTGCAGCTGGTTCCACCCTGCCAGTTCATCACATGGCAACTCCCCTCACACATGTCCACCACAGTTCAATAAGCTAGCAGGTGCGAAAAATCCCTTTGGGCCGCGTCATATATGCACAATCTTTTTCCACTCATTCCTATCTCTTGCACGCACTCTTCCCTGTTCTACTGACATTCCACATGCATTAAGTGCTCTTTTCACGCAATCTACCCATCTTATTCTAGGTCTCCCTCTTGACCTAACTCCAATCACTTCTGCACTCCACACTCTCTTCACTATTCATTCATCACCCATCTTCTCCATGTGTCCAAACCATATCAACAGTCTCTGATCTAACCTATCAGATAGCTTTATTCCAATACCCTTTCTCTGCCTGGCATTCTCATTTCTTACTCGATTTATTCTAGACACACCAATCATACCTCTCAAACACTTCATCTCCATTACATTGTACTTGTTCCTTTCATCCTTTCTTGCATTCCAAGTGTCTGCTGCAAACAATGCTGTCAACACAATCACACCTTCATATATCCTTCTCTTTACATTCATTCCCAATTATCTATATCTCATTACATTTTTCAACCCACCTATATATTTGCTAACTTCCTTCACTCTGTGATTTACCTCTACATCCACTCGTCCACTCTTTGATACATGCAACCCCAGATACATAAAACTCTCAACTTTTTCAAGTAACTCTCCATTCACTCCTACATTCAATCTGCACTCCTCGTGCATCTCATGACTTTACTTTTACCAATATTCATCTGCAACTTCCTTCTTTCAAGCATGCTAATAAACTCAGTCACCAAATGATTCAATTAATTTTCAGTATCAACCACCAGTACAGTATTGTCATCAAAAAGCAACTGATTCAATTTCCACAACCGTCCATCCTCACCACTAGTTCCAAGCCTCTGTCTAATACTTTTTCATTTACATCCCTTACCACTCCATCCATATACATATTACACAACCACGGCAATATTGCACAATTTTGACATAACCCAACATTCACCTCAAACCATTCACTCATATCATTCCTAACTCTCACACATGCTCTATTATTCATGTAAAAACTCTTCACCACATTCAACAAACTTCCACTTATTCCATACAGTCGTAACACCCTCCACAACCTCTCTCTATATACCTTGTCATACACTTTCTCTAAATCCATACAAGGCCTAAAAGTGTCCCTACCTTTCTCCAAGAACATCTCATACACCTGTCTTACTGCAAACATCTAATCCACACATCCTCTTCCTCTCCTGAACCCACACTGCACTTCCCCAATGAATCTATCAGTACCTTTCCTAATTTTCTCGATTTACACTCCTCCATATACCTTTAACAAACTAGTACCCCTAAAGCTACTACATTCATGCTCACTCCCTTCTTTATGTACGTGGAACTACACATGCACTCCTCCAATCAATTGGGACCCTCCCTTTCCTGAAAAAAACATTCAACAACTTAACTATCCATTCTACTAATGCCTCCCTACCTTTTGACAAGCATTCAGCATGACACCCATCTATCTCTGGTGCTTTGCCTGCTTTCGTTGCTCTCAATGCCAAATGTACCTCCTCTTTTGTTATATCTCTATCATTACCGTCTCCTGATATTGGAATTTTCCCTTTGTTCTCCACAGCCACAATCTTTGCCTCTCTATCATCTTCCTCATTCAGCAGGTTCTTGAAATATTCAGTCCATCTCTCTCTCTCACCTTTATCTCATCCACTAGCAATTGCCTTTCTCCTCCTTTCACCTTCTCCTCCCTACCACATTCACCTTTTATCACTCTTTTCACCCTCTCCTCCCTACAACATTCACCTTTTCTCACTCTTTTCACTTCCTTCCAAAACATCTTATTATTCCTTTCAAAATTCCCAGACAAGCATCTGCCCCACCTTACATCCCCTTCTCTCTTTGCCTCATTCATCACTTCTTTTTAGCCACTATTGCACTCACCTGCTCATTCCACCATTCACTACCTTTCCTTTTACATACACCAATTTGTCTCTTTCTGCACACGGCCTCAGCACACTTCATAACTTCCTCCTTGAAACAGCCTCATTTTTCTTACACTCCCTTCTCCATTTTATCTTTCACTTCATTCTACACATTTCTCACACTAGCCTTATATTCACAGTCTTTCTCTTTCTTTTATAATTCATTCACTTTTAGCACCTCTTTTCTTCTCTCACTTCTCTTCTTTCTCCACTTTTCTCCCACTCTCACTCTACTTTCCACTAAATAATGATCAGATATTCCACCACTAGGTCCTCTCAGAACATTCACATCCAATACTCTTCCAATCACCTTCCTGTTCACCACAACATAATCCATTAATGCTCTGACAACTACTCTTTATTATCCAATCTGACCCGTGCATACTTGTGCACATCCTTCATTTTACATACAGTATTAGAAATCAGCATATCTCTCAATACACATTTCTATCATTTTCTTTCGACTCTCAATCCTACCAGGTACTCCATGCTTCCCAATTACACCATCCACTGGTTCATTCCTTAATCTAGCATTCAACTGCCAGGGCCATATGTGCTCACAAACGCCCAAGCCTCGCATCCCAGCCTCATTTTAGTCACTATTATTCGAGAAGAGGCTTTCTTCCATTCTATCACATACTTATTCATTTCTTCACTTAATAACAGAGCCACTCCCTCTCTTCATCTCCCCCTCTCAACTCCAGACACCCTACCTACTACTCTCTCAAATATCACCTCACCATTCTATTTTATCTTAGTTTCGATCAGTGCAAGTACGGGACCTATAAAACGCTCGCACACTAAACCAATAAATGGCCAGAAGAACCCGGTAAGATTTGGAAGAAGTAAATGGTAGCTTGTAGGTCAGTAATGTAAAAGTAGTATAATTTATTTCTTCACCATGCTGTAAATAGATACCTCCCATACTATTCCATTAGTGACGATGAAATTATAAGTCTAACAAACAACGACAAAGTGCTTCCTAATTATTTATATATCAATGAGCTTGATAAGATGATATTTAACCCAGTTGATCTTGAAAATGAAATAGATTTGTTTTTGAATAATATGAGAAATGCAACCAACACTTTTTCAATTTATTCTATCTATCTATCTACCTTGGCTGTTTCCCCCTTTAATTGGGGGATAGCCAACATCAAGAAAGGAAAACAAATAGGGGGATTACTTTGCTCTATGGGCAATGACGAGGGAGCTAGCGACCATTCAGATGGCACTGCTGGAGTGCCACAGCCCATCCTCCCGGCTCTTCCACAACCTGTATCACTTCACAACTGCCAACTCCTCCTACTGCCCATACCACAGTGACTACCTCTGTAAGACGCAGCCCCGTGGTAACAGCAGATGCCCATCAGAGCTGCGTCACAATCGCTTGCCACTCATTCCTATTCCTAGCACGCTCGCTTGCTTCCCTCACATCCATCCTCCTATCATTCATGGCTCTCCTTACTCCATCCATCCATCCAAACCTAGACCTCCCTCTAGCATTTCTCCCATCAACTCTCGCATTCATCACCTTTTTCAGCAGCCTTTCATCATCCATCCTTTCCACATGGCCAAACCATCTCAAAACATTCATATCTACTCTGGCTGCAATTTCTCTCCTCAAACCCGTTCTTACTCTCACCACTTCATTCCTAACCCTATCCAATCGTGATACACCAATCATACTCCTCAGGCATTTCATCTCAAACACATTTAGTTTCCGCCGCTCACTTACTTTCATACCCCATAACTCTGTTCCATACATCACAGTTGGCACACAACCACTTTCTCATACAAAACTTTCTTAACATTCATTTCCAAACCTCTATCCTTCATCACTCCTTTCAATGCACCCAACACTTTACATCCTTCATTCACTCTGTGACACACATCTGCTTCCACTATACCATTTGCAGCTATAACCGAGCCTAAATATTTAAACTGATTAACCTCCTCAAGTGTCTCTCCATTCAATATAACATTCAATCCAGCACCATCCTCATTTCTTGTACACCTCATAACCTTACTCTCTCCCGCGTTAACTCGCAACTTCCTTCTCTCACACACCATTCCAAATTCTGACACTAACTGACACAGCTTTTCCTCTGAATCTGCCACCACCACAGTATCATCTGCAAACAGCAACTGATTCAGCTCCCACTCGTTATCATCCCCGTCTACCATTCTCAAACCACGACCACGCACTCGCTCATTCACCTCTCTTACAACTCCATCAATATACAAATTGAACAGCCATGGTGACATCACACATCCCTGTCTCAGTCCCACACTCACTGGAAAGCACTCACTCACTTCATTCCCTACCCTAACACAAGTTCTACTGCCCTCATACAATCTCTTCTCTGCATGCAACAATTTACCATTGAATTCCATATAATCTCAAAACATTCCACATAGCCTCTCTATCAACTCTATCATATGTTTTCTCCAGATCCAAAAAAAAAAATGCAAAATACACATCCTCACCCTTTGCTAAATATTTCTCACATAACTGCCTAACTATAAAAATCTGATCTATACAACCTCTACCTCTCCTAAAGCCTCTCTGCACTTCCGCGATCACATATTCTGTCTTATCCCTAATCCTATTAACCAGTATCCTACCATACACTTTTCCTACCACACTCAACAATCTTATACCCCTCTTAAAAAAAAAAACTCATACATATCTCCCTTACCTTTGTATAGGGGCTCTATACAGGCAATCACCCATTCCACTGGCACCAATGACAACATAAAGCATATATTAAACACTCTCACTAACCATTCCAATGCAGTCACACCCCCTTCTTTCAACATCTCCGCTCTCACACCATCCATTCCAGGTGCTTTACCTGCTTTCGCTTCATACAATGCCCTTTTCACCTCCTCTCTTGTAATCTCTTGCTCATTTTAATCTCCCATTACAGGCCCTTGAACCCCTTCCACTGCCACTATAGCTGCCTCTCTATCTTCCTCAACATTCAGCAAGCACTCAAAATATTCTGCCCATCTTTTCCTTGCATCGTTCCCTCTTAACATCTGTCCATTCACATCTTTCACTGTCTCTTCCATCCACGATCCACCCTTCCTTACTCTCTTCACTTCTTTCCTAAACTTATTTTTATTCTCCTCATATGACCTACTAAAGTCCTGTCTCCACCTAACATTTGCCAACCTCTTCTCTTCCTCTACCTTCCGCTTGGTTTCCACATTTTTCTCCTTATATCTTTCATACTTCTCCCTACTTTTACACTGCAGCCATTCCTCAAAAGCCCTCTTTTTCTCTTCCACCTTCCTTTTCACCCCTGCATTCCACCACTCGCTGCCCCTCCTCATGCCACCTCCAACAAACCTCTTTCCACACACATCACTTGCATGTCCCACAAAACATTCTTTCATCAACCCCCATTCCTCTCCTAACTTCCCAAATTCTCTTTCTTTCACCCTGTCATATGCCACTCTCAACCTGTCCTGATATTCCTGTCTCTTCTCTGGCTTTTCCAACTCTTCCACCTTCATTATTTCCCTTCTACATCCCCCCACACTATTTCCCCACTCTTTTGCTACTACCACTTTTGCTTCAACCAAAAAATGATCAGACATCCCAGCAGACACCCCTGAATGCATGTACATCTTTCACTCTACCAACCATGCTCTTTGCTACCAACACATAATCCATCAATGCTCTTTCTTTCACTCTTCCATTTGCTACTCTCATCCATGTATACTTATTTATTAACTTCTTCTTAAATAAACTATTACCTATCACCAACTCTTGCTCCACACACATATCTAACAGTCTCTCGCCACTCTCATTCCCACCGGGTACCCCATACTTAAATGAACTGTATTCAAATTTAAATAAATCTAATGCATTTTTGGTTTTGTGCATGAACATTAGAAGTCTTGCAAATAATCTTCAAATATTTGTTGATCAATGTTTAACAGAAAATATTATATGTGATGTAATGGGTTTTCGAAGACTAGGTTGGATAATGATATTGAATCATTGTATAATATAACAGGGTATAATATGTTCACTCAGAACAGAGACAGGAAAGGTGGAGGTGTATGCATGTATGTAGCTAATAAGTATAGCTCGAGTGTTATAAAGGAGTGCAGTATGATGGAGCGATTCATTGTTTGTGTTAGTGTACAGGTACATAACGGTAAGGAAAATTGCTTCTTTGCATTTGTATATAGACCACCAAAGGGGAACATGCCTGAAGTCCTTGGAGCTTTACTGAAAGTATTTGATTTTGCAGCAAGAAAAAAGTACAAAAATATTTATTTATTCGGTGATTGGAACTTAGATTTGTTTAAAATAAATGATCAAAGAGTAACTGATTTTATAAACTTAATGTATTCACGTGGCTGCTTTCCACTAACTACTAAACCTCGAGAGTAACTGAAAATAGTGCATCTCTAATCGATCATATCTGGACAACAAATCTTGAAGACAACATAAGTAATTAAATAGCGTACACCGACATAACAGATCATTTCGCAGTATACCCCCAGTTTATAATAAAAGAACATAAACTTGATGCATAAGTAGAAAAAAGACATTACTCTGATGATAACATATCTAAATATACTAGAGATATATCACATGAAAAATGGTAACATATCACAGACCAAAATAATGCAAACGAAGCTTTTGATAAATTTCTCTGTTCATTTAGAGATAAAGTTCTAGACTGCTTTCCTCTAAGAAAATCGACAGTAAATAATAAAAACAACAGATGCCCACACATAACTGCAGGTTTAAAAAATAGTATCAAAGAAAAACACTGATTAGAAAGGCTTGCATCAAAATGTCCTTTGTCTTTTGGAACCAGATATAAAGCTTACAGGAACAAATTAGTAACACTACTTCGAGCTGCAAAAAATTTATATTTTCAGGATAAGCATATATATATATATATATATATATATATATATATATATATATATATATATATATATATATATATATATATATATATTTATATATATATATATATATATATATATATATATATATATATATATATATATATATATATATATATATATATATATATATATATATATATATATATATATATATATATATATATATATATATATATATATATATATATATATATATATATATATATATATAATCCCACTGCTTACTTTCATATTACTCAGTGATGCTTCTGTCTGTTCTTTTAAGCATTAAAACTTGTTATTTGACCTTTACTTTAAAACTTGACTTTTTTTTTTAGCTTTTCTCATATTATCTTTCATGTGCCTTCTCTGCATCCCTTCGTTTACATAGGTGCCTACTTCTAGCTCAATTAATATTTTAACAAGCATTTATGCTTTTTCTATTTCTATTTTATTTCAGGATTTTTTCCTTCCTTCCACAGTACTTTTACTTCCTTTAAAGAACTGTATATTCATCTGGCAAAAATTATTCCTATTCTGCCAGATGTTATGCATCATCGATCCTCTCATATTCATCACAAAAGATTTCATACTTTATATATAGAGAGTCATTGTTAATGGCCCCGATTCATTATTTTGAAAATGATAGTAAGTCCTCTTGCATTCTCCCCCTTCTCTGAGACAAAACACACAATAACCATTTTTTTTCTAATGTGTTCATCATACTAAGTTTTACCATTGTCACACATGTTCTCTGTGAATATTGGATCTAGTAGCGATGATCCATCGAGCCCTTGTTGGTACCAGTGGACGTTTTATGTAAAAAGTCCTTGCACATAGTCTAAGAATCTCTCTTGATCAAGGTTATTGGAGTCTATTTCTACATGCTTACAACGGAGAATATTTACCACTCAGTTATTGTGAATTCATGTCAATTTGCTCATGCACCTGTAGCTTTTTTTGAGTAATTTTTGGAGGTATATGACACAGCTCTAATTACGTTTTGCAAATTCATTTTTACAATAGCAATAATAATCACTTCCTAATTAAGATTTACTTCTTCAACGTGCACAGTTCACTTATGATTAGAGTTATTATTCAGCCTGCACTCTTAAATCACACAGAGTTACTTATTTTGTTACCTCTGGAAAACACTATAACACTATGCATTTCTTAACTATTTTCTCTTTATATATATTATATCTACCCTACTCTTATATGCCATAAGTTTAGATACTACTGCCTAGCGAGCTGCCTCTTCAGCATTTTTGTAGAGCAAGTCTAATTAGCCAGTATCACTTGGTGTCTTAAAATACTCTTTATCAACTCATTGCTTGATGAATTCTGAGTTTAAAACTTTTCTTCCCACTCTTAACTTTCCCTCCTGTACAAGTAAAGCTTTCTGTAACCAGTTCATAAATTTTTACAAATGTTCTTTTGTTCTGTAAGGGCTAATGAAAACTGTTCTGTATTCTTGAAAGTCTTTCGAAGGTGTTCTCTCACCTAGAGTTCTCTGCATGTGTCCTCCTATTAAAGCTTGCCTTATTTAATATTGCGTTTCCCTCTCCAACACCTAGTACTCTGTTTCATTATCAATTCTGAAACACCAGCCATATTATGTTCATGTTTTCCCAATCAGGTTGAGTCTTGAGACTCACTTATCCTGAGATTATAACTCACTTCTCTTTATCAAGCTCTTGATTGGTCAAAGGGTTTGCTCTCTAACTCACACCTTTTTTACTTTGTCACTTACTGCCTCGCTGCAATAAACATTTTCCAGTACCACCTCTTTCACTGCCTCATTAATTGTCATATTGCATTTTACCGCTTCTGAGAACATATTTGCAACACTATTCTGACTTGTATTCAGGTCCTGAAAAGCTCCTCTGATGTGCTCCATATTTTCATTTATGTGTCCATTCCAAAATGATTTTTCGTCTCCTTCAGAAAGTACCATGGCACTAACATCTAATCCATTTGAGCTATCACCCAACTTTTTGGTATTATTCTCTTGCTTGGAAATTGTATTCCCCAGTTCTCTCATTACGGTTACAAACCTTTTATTTCTTTTTTAGTTGTCTACCTTTCTTTTGTATTTTATTCTCAATTTTCTTTACATATTTTGCATTTCGTCATTCAAATTCCATACTTTCTTTGAGAGTTGATTAAACTATTTCTTACATTGATATGCCATTTTCCTCTCTAGGAATTCCCTTCTAACCCCCCCTCCAGTGAGTTATGTGGGGGAAATGCGGTTTTCATGACTATGCAAATGATATTAGATACTGGTGAATTTCAAACTGATTATAACAGAATTTACTTTATCATCTCAAAGATGAAAAAGGAATATCAACATTATTTTCTATGAAGGCAACAATTAACTGGTAATTCAGACACTATCTTAAAATTTGCTTTAGAAAAAAAATAATACATTTTACGAAAAAATGAAAATAGGAACAAGTAAAGGGGGGTTTACACGGTCAAACAATTCGTCGAACGTGGCTAGACAGACAAGTGTTTGAAGTGATGTTCGAACGTGTGAACGGGGTAATTGGTTGTAGAAAACGTTTGTCGAACTTGTTCGACAGGCAAATACCCCATTCACACGTTCGAACATCACTTCAAACACTTGTCTGTCAAGCCGCGTTCGACGAACCGTTTGACCGTGTAAGCCCCCCTTAAGTCTGCTACCTTAAGGCGTCAATATTCTGAGACCAGTGATGCCAAATCTTATATTTTTACAAGTTATGACTTTTTGAGTACTAACATAACAATTGCGAAAAAAAAAATCAATTTTTTTTAAGCCACCAGTCCAGTTTTATTTACATACAATAAAGGCTTCCTGATTTATACAAAAACTTGGCAAATTTGTTGCAAGTTGCTGCCATTTCCCACTTTCCTAGTATTGCAACGTCATCATTTTCCCTCTTGCCAATAACAACAAAAAGTTTTTTACTACCTGATGCATTTTTTCCATGCAAAAAAGTAAACTTCTTAAATGCAGTCCCTATACATATTATCAATATCAAAAACAAAAGCAAAAATATTCCGATTACATTTTATTAGATAAAGAAAATAACAAAAACATTTTGAGGATCTGACACTGTATTTAATGGGCTTATTTTAATAATTGTATTAACTTTTTTTCTTTTTTTACCAGAAAAGCCCTATGCTCGTAACTCTCTGTCTCCTGTTCAATGGCATATTTTACTCAGTGACAATTATTTCTTAAAGGAAATGTGCGTGTATGTATGTGTGTGGGCTTTTTCGCGCTGATGTGTTCGCTGATGAAAATGTTTATGATGAAATGAATATGATCACAGGTTTAATTATGCTAATTAATACGGTTGACCATAAAAAAAAAATCTGTTTATGGAAAATCACGTCAGTACCAAAATATATAAATAAATTAAATGTCATCATTTATTTTTTTGTTTTTTTAATTGTGCCAAAGGGCGAATGAAAAATCACCCAAGGACCCTGCGGTTCAAGAATATAATATGCATTAATGACTGATTAGTCACGTGGTCTCTTACTCTACGAGAATATCTTCCATTTTAATGCTTCAGATTTATATTTTTCAAAATTATTATTATCTGCTGATGTCTATCAAATAACATTTTTCGATAATTCGTAATTGTGATTATCTAGTATCTCATTTCTTCTTTATTTTATTAAGTATCTTTCCCCATGGCATCACCCGTCCCCATTAGTGATCTTGAGGTTCACACATGAACATTTCCTGAAGTAATAATTTATAAATATTTCAGCTTCCTAAACACTAAACCATTACATGACATTGTTAACTAACTCCTCTCAAACCCTTGCATACCTTCCATTCAACTCCTTTATGCTATTAAAACCATTCATTATTATTATTATTATTATTATTATTATTATTATTATTATTATTATTATTATTATTATTATTATTATTATTATTATTATTATTATTATTATTATTTTTGTTATTATTATTATTACTTTATCATTATTATTATTATTTATTATTATTATTATTATTATTATTATTATTATTATTATTATTGCATTATTATTATTATTATTATTATTATTATTATTATTATTATTATTATTATTATTATTATTATTATTATTATTATTATTATTATTATTATTATTATTATTATTATTATTATTATCATTATTATCATTATTATCATTATTAATAATATTTTATAATATCATTTTTATAATTATCATTATTAATATTTTTATCATTAATATTCTTATCATTATTACCATGATTACAAGTATTATCAGTAAAAGAAGTAACAAAGGCATTAACTTGAATTATGTATGATATTTTCATTTCAGGGGAATGGAAAATTATATCATGCGAATGATTACACTTATATTTGTGGAATATTGTTATCATCAAATGAGTAAAAGAATAATTTTGGAGAGTGTACATCAATTGGTCTTGTTTACTGACTGATGTATGTTTTTTAGTTAGCATTTGTATTGCTATTTTTTATTTTGCAATATGGTTGATTATTTTTTTTTATTTATTTACTCATTTATTTATGCATTTAAAATTATTTAATATAATTATTTATCAACTTACTTAATCAGTTATCTATGTATTCTTTATCTAATATTTATGTATTTATTTATTTGCCCATTTATTCATTTGTCCATTTATCTATTTATCTATTTATTCGTCATTAATCATTTGGCAATTTAAAATATCATGCTGGCTGTCTGCAAAGCTGTGTGTGTGTGTGTGTGTGTGTGTGTGTGTGTGTGTGATTACCTAATTGTGATTACCTAATTGTGTTTACGGGAAAGAGCCCAAAGCTCGTATCTTCCCGTCTCCTGATCGCTTCCATTTTATACTTAGTGATACTTATCATACCTGTCCTTAAAACTATGGATTGAGATAGCATTAACTACCTCCTCGCTTAGCCAATTCCAATTATCAACTACTCTTACACTGAAAAAGTATTTCCTTACATCCTGCGAAGAAGTTTTCTTACGAAGCTTCAAACTATGACCTCTAGTTCTAGAGCCAGCCATATCAAAATATCGATCCCTATCCACTCTATCATAACCATGAAGGAATTTAAAGACTGTCACCATATCCCCCCTCACTCTTCTAGCTTCGAGTGATGGTAAGTCTAATTCCCTCAGCCTCTCATCATAACTGAGATTGCGTATTTCTGGCACCAGTTTCGTGGCATGTCTTTGAACTTTTTCAAGCTTAGCAATGTGCTTTTTCAAGTGCGGATTCCAAAAGGGGGCTGCATATTCGAGTTTTGGCCTCACATAGGTTACATAAATATTTCTGAACATTTCCTTGTCCATGTGCCTGAAGGCTACCCTTACATTTGATAAGAATGCATATGCTGCCCTTACTATGCCATTTATATGTATTTCTGGAGACAAATCTGCCAGTATGTTTACTCCTAGATCTCTCTCATTTTCTGTCTCTTGAAGTTGTACTCCAGCCACCGAGTAGTCAAGCTTGGGCCTTCTTGCACTTGTACCCATTCTCATTACCTTACATTTTGAAGTATTGAATTTCATTAGCCACTTTTCTGACCACTCATGCAGATTATTTAGATCCTCCTGAAGTTCTCTACCATTGTTCTCGTTTCTTACTTTCTTCACAATCTTTGCATCATCTGCAAACATATTCATGAATGAATTTACAGACTCTGGTAGGTCATTTACATATACAAGGAACAAAAGTGGCCCTAAAACTGAACCCTGTGGAACTCCACTACTAACTCTTCTCCATTTAGACACTGAGTGTCTTACTCTAACCCTCTGTTCCCTTCCTTCTAAGTAAGTTTTTATCCATTCCAAAACATTTCCACCTATTCTAGCCATTGATTGCAGCTTCCTAATAAGTCTCCCATGTGGAACAGTGTCAAACGCTTTCTGGAAGTCTAGGAATATGCAATCTGCCCAGCCCTCTCTTTCCTGTAAGATTTGGCTTACCTCATCATAAAATTCTAATAAGTTTGTTACTGTTGATCTACCGTCTCTGAAGCCATGTTGCCTCACTGACAAAAAGTTGAAGGATTCCAAGTGAAGAGAGATATGTTTCCTTAGTAGTTTCTCCATAACTTTGCAAACTATGCTGGTCAAGGAAACTGGTCTATAGTTCAGAGCCGTATCCCTCCTTCCCTTTTTGAAGATAGGTATCACATTTGCTTGTTTCCAGCATCTTGGAATCTCCCCCGACTCCAGTGACTCCTTAAATATGATACTTAGTGCCACTGATATTGTGTCTGCGCATTTTTTAAGCACATGAGGGGATATGTCATCAGGACCTGTAGCTTTATGAACATCTAAATCCATCAGCGCTTTGCATACCTCTGTGGCTGTAAGGTTGATGTTCTCTAATACCGGCCCTTGAGCTTCTATCACTGCAATCTGAGGGGGTGGGGTATTTTCTACTGTAAATACTGACTGAAACTCCTTGTTCAATTCTTTGCAGATCTCTTCATCCGTCTCAGTGATGCTTCCATCCGCTCTCTTTAGCCTTAAAACCTGTTCTTTTACCTTCAGTTTTCCTCTGATAAAGCTGTGGAAAAGCTTGGGATTTTCTTTAGCCTTCCTGGTGATGTCCCTCTCATAGTCTCTCTCTGCCTCTCTCCTTTTACTTAGGTAGTCATTTCTTGCTCTTTTGAAGGTTTGCCAGGCATTTATGTTTTTTCTCCTCCTATACCTTTTCCAGCATTTGTCTCTCCACTCCTTAGCTCTTTTACACCCATTATCGAACCATTTCTCTCTGGCATGAATTACACCTACTTTGGTGACAGGTATGCAGCAATCTACTATCTTCCCATATTTCTCACAAAAGATGTCATACATTTCTTGTACAGATTTGTTGTAAAATAAGGTTCTCCAGTCAATAACTGCAAAAAGCTCATTCATTTTGATGTAATCTCCTTTCCGATAGTTCCTCCTCATGTCCTCAGTGCCTCTACTCTCAGGAAGAATATCTTCAATGATATACTCCATCAACAACACACAGTGGTCACTCTTTCCAATTGGTGGTTCATACTCAATTTTTTCAATATCCAGCACATTATCTGTGAACACTAGATCAAGTAGTGATGGCTCATCCCCACCCCTGGCCCTTGTTGGTTCCATTACATGTTGGTGTAGGAAATTCCCTTGTACGCAATCTAGGAATCTTGCCCCGAATGAGTCCTCACCACTGTGTGGGTCAAGATTTATCCAATCTATCTCTTTATGATTAAAGTCTCCCATCAAAATCCTACATTTTTTTTCCCGTGCCATGTTAACAACTGAGTTTATGACTTCAATAGTACCTATATGACTTTCCTCATAAACTTCAAGCCTATTTTGGTTCCTTGGTGGGTTGTATACAACAGTTATTATAATGCTCTCTGACCCAGTATTTATGCGAGAAACAAGAAATTCCTTGAACTCACTTTCTATAGCCAAGTTTATTTCTTCAACTTGAATCCTTTCACTTATGAGCAGTGCTATCCCTCCACCAGTCCTCTCAGATCTTTCAACCCTTAGTATTCTGAAACCCTTAGGAAAAACTGTGACACTGTTTATGTCCTCACTCAACTTAGTCTCTGTAATTGCTACTATATCTGCCTTACTGTTGTGAATCCTATCTTTTAATTCTACTGCCTTACCAGCTAATCCATCAGCATTTGTGTATAACAATCTTAATGAGGCCCCATACCCTGATCTTCTGTCATTATCTTCTTTATCTCCCCTTTGTCTGGAAGTATTCTGTAACGAAAATTTTTCTTCTCTTCTTCATTTCTTTCATCATTTAACCTTCTTGCCTCTTGCAACAAGTTTTTGATCTTTCCCATCTCTTCCTGTGTTCTGTATTGTATAATGAACACTTCTTTGAATTCTTGGAGGTCTTTTAGACTTTTTTCTCTCAACAATATTTAACTACATGTTTCCCCTCTCTCAAAGGTTACTTTTGTTGGTCTCGTCTTTCCTTCCCTCGAATATTTACCTAGTTGGTGTATGTTTACAATATCCTCAGGACCACATACGACTCCAAGCTTTCTTATCAGGTCTACAACCCTAGCTTTATTTTCTTCAAGTCTCCCCTGCCATGTTGGCTCCTGGGACTCGCTTATGCCTGAGATTACCACTGTCTTCTCCTTATCAAGTGCCTGTCTGATGAGTGGGTTTGCCCTTTCCATCACAACGTCTTTAATTTTTTGATTACTGTCTCTTTATAGTCAACTGTTTGTATGTTTTCCAGTGCCACCACCTTTACAGCCTCTTTTACTGCCACATTCCCCTTTAGTGCATCAGCAAAGGAAGTTTTCATGGCGTCATTTTCCATATTCAGCTCCTGGAACTCTTTTCTGAGTGTGTGTGTGTGTGTGTGTGGATGAGAAAGAGAGAGGGAGAGAGAGAGAGAGAGAGAGAGAGAGAGAGAGAGAGAGAGAGAGAGAGAGAGAGAGAGAGAGAGAGAGAGAGAGAGAGAGAGAGAGAGAGAGAGAGAGAGAGAGAGAGAGAGAGAGAGAGAGAGAGAGAGAGAGAGAGAGATGAGAGAGAGAGAGAGAGAGAGAGAGAGATGATTAATTATATTCTGAAGCCTTCAATAGTCATATATGCTCTCTCTCTCTATCTCTCTCTCTCTCTCTCTCTCTCTCTCTCTCTCTCTCTCTCTCTCTCTCTCTCTCTCTCTCTCTCTCTCTCTCTCTCTCTCTCTCTCTCTCTCTCTCTCTCTCTCTCTCTCTCTCTCCTCTCTCTATATATATATATATATATATATATATATATATATATATATATATATATATATATATATATATATACATATGCATATACATATACATATACACATATATATATATATATATATATATATATATATATATATATATATATATATATATATATATATATAAGAACATAAGAATAGAGGACACTGCAACATGCCTACTGGCACACACGAGGCAGCTCCATTTTTGAATTGTATTTTCAGCATGTCTAACCTATTCTATTCTAC